>JAKCPB010001120.1:0-102563 GCA_021442155.1 Cymbidium sinense | reverse complement strand
GGACTAGGATTCGGTACAATGGGTCCAATCGATGATGATGATTACTGCTTAGTCATCAACAATCATTTAGAATTTGATAGGTTCTTTTCAAATCACATTAACTCATATGAGGAGCTGTGCTTAGAAACTTTAGATGATTTAGATGATTTTGAAGACAAAGATGCACTGACAAAGTTTGAAGAAGAGATCGAGTCAACTATCGATGAGCTTAAGGAAATAAACTTAGGAACGAAGAAGATCCACGACATACATCAGTTCTTTGTTGAATGAAATTGAAACCAATGACTTAGTAGGCTATTGATTAAGTTTAAGGAATGCTTTGCATGGAGTTATGAAGAGATGCAGATTGGCTCGATGTAGCGTCCATAAAATAAGCAATAGAACCTACTTGCTATCATGCAAGCTCCTAGACACATGCGATTAGATATAGAACAACAAGTCATTTATGAAGTCAGAAATTGATTGATCTTGGCTTCATCCGAAGAAAAATACCCTACACGGTTGGGTCTCATCCCGTTAAGAAAAATAATGGCCAAATTCACATATGCATCAATTTTAGGGATTTAAATAAGGCATGTCCAAAAGATGAATTTCCACTACCAATCCCAAAGTTGATGGTGGACATTGCCTCATCTCATGCAATCTTCTCTTTCATGGATGGCTCATCTAGGTATAACCAAATAAATATGGCCCCTGAAGATGAAAGAAACACTACTTTTAGAACCCCAGATCAAAATCTATTGCTATAAGGTCATGCCTTTTAGCCTTAAAATGTTGGTGCTACATACCATATGACTCAAATCTTTGATGAACTCATTCATCATCAAGTTGAGTTCTATGTCGATGATCTCATGGTCAAAAGTATAGAAAAGGAAGACCATCTCTTTGACTTGAGCATAGTTTTCGAATAGTTAAGACAATTTAACCTCAAAAGGAACCCCTTGAAGTGTGCATTCGGAGTAGCTTCAAGAAATTCCTTGGGTTTGTTCTTTGACACCGAGGAATCGAAATTGATCTGGAGAAGATCAAGGCGATATTAGAAATGCCACCCCCTAAAAGTTTAACTGAAATAGATCATTCCATGGGTGTTGCATATCTAAGATGCTTTATATCCAACTTATTGGGAAGATGTCATTCTCAACACTTGTCAAAATTGATGCCAAGTTTAAGTGGGATGACAAGTGTGAGCATGCCTTTGAAGACATCAAGCATTATAATGATGTTGTATTCTAGCATTATCTTGGGCAAGTCGTTCATACTTTACACTAATATATTAGATGACTCCCTTAGTCCTTTATTGGCCCAAGCCAATGACGAATGGAAGGAAATGCACTCTACCTTCTAATCTAAGGCTAATTATCCACCTATTGAGAAGCATTGCCTAGTTTTAATCTATGCATTCCAAAAGCTATAGCACTACATGCTTCCTCATAAGGTGAACTTAATCTCTAGGATCAATTCACTATAGTATCTCATGACATGGTTGATGCTATCTAGATGGTTGGCATGATGGTCCATGATCCTCTCAGTTTGACATTACCTTTGTACCACTCCGTGTGGTGAAAGGATAAGCACTAGTGGATTTCTTAGCAGTACACCCACTTCCTACTAAGTCTTCTCTTAGTGATGATCTCCTTGATGAACAAATCATGAACATAGGGGATACTAGCATTCATCGCTGGGAGATGTACTTTGATGGTGTGACTTCCTCTCAAAGAGGAGAAGAGTCATAATCTACTATTCAAGGAAAGGCAGGGGTTGGAATAGTTCTCATAACTCTAGACCATGATGTGATGAAATTCTCATGTCATATGTCCAATCCTTTACCAATAATGAAGTGAATATGAGGCTGTCTAGAGTTAGTTACTCTAAGCATCCAGAACATCAACATCTTTGAGGATTCTCAACTAGTCATCAACCAAATTGCTAGGTTCTATAAGGTTATAAAGCCCAAGCTCCATCACTACCACAAGTACACCATGGAGTTGTTGGCCCAAATCTAAGAGGTTACCATTTATAAGATTCCTCGAGGAGAGAACATCATAGCTTTATCCAAGCTTGCCAAGGAGTTGGCATGTTTGAGCGATGAGTTTATATCAATAAAGGTCCAAAATAGACAAGTCTTATCCCTTATTGATATTGAACTCATCAAAATTACTCTCTTGAAGGGGAGGTTGCCCTTACCAAGAAGGAGGGGTGGAGGCAACCATTCATGGATTACTTAAATAAAGGCAAACTACCTCAAGAGAAGTCGCCCAGATGAAGCATAGAGCACTTTCCTATGTTGTTGTGGATGGTGTCTTATACCATCGGTCTTTCGATCATATGTGGTTATGTTGTTTAGACAAGCATGAAGCCCATAAGATCATGGCCGAAACGATTATGTGGAGCCAACCAATCAATGAAGATGAAAGCCAAGATCAAGAGACTAGGATACTCGCCATCGATGATCAAAGATTGCATGGATACTAGGTGATGCCACCAATGTCAAATACACGGTGTGGTACACCAACCACCCAACATTCTACATCTACATTGGCCTCATGGCCATTCGTGTTGGGGTATGACATAGTGGGTCTGATTGATCCTCCATCTTGCAAGGGTCATCGATTCATCTTAGCTTCTACTAACTACTTTTCCAAATGGGCAAAGGAGATTCTACTCAGAGAGGTCACGGCTTAGCATATGCTCTAATTTTTTTAGGAACTATATCGTGTATAGGTTCTGAGTGCCTTGATGAATTGGGCTAGGTTAGGTCTAGTTGGTCAATTGTGGCTTTGGTCAAGTTCAACAAGTGATTTGGAATGAACTTGACCCCCTTGGTTTCAATCAATTTGGCTTAGATCAAGTTTTGACACATTTTGACTTTTTAGGTCAAGTTGGATCAACTTGGGTCAAGTATTTGGGCTAGGTTAGGCTCAAATGTTGACTTGGTCAAGTTTAAACATTGATCATGAATGAGTTTTGATCAATGGTTTCAATCAATTTGGCCTATAGTGGATTTTGGCTATGTTGGGTATCATTTTGGCTAAGTGTTGACTTGGTCAACCCATAGGTTTGACGAATTTGGTGATTGATCATCTCATGATGATTGTTGATCATGATGACAGGTTTATATGGGCTTAGTTCAATCTAATTTAGTTAGGATTAGAATTTGGCTCATAAGGGTACTTTAGGTCATTTTGGGTCAAGTGAGCCTAAGTATGTCAAATGGCTTGGTCAAAGCTTGATTTGAGTTTGATTGAACTCACATATGGACTTATGATTGAAATATAAATCCATTTGCAAGAGATTTGAAGTCAAATGGGTTTTGATTCATTTGATAATTTCAAGTTCAAAGGGAGAACATGAGTTTGATTTGGGTTTGATTTTGAATTGAGTTATGGTTAAGTGATTGAAGTTTTTATTTATATTTGGATTCATGATGAAGGATTGATTGAATCATGAAGAAAAATCAAGATTTTGGCTTGATTTGAAATTGATTTGGCTAAGTTCAAGAGTTTGACTTGAAAGGCTTAGGTTGAATTTTGATTGAATTTGATTTTTTTGGAGTTGGTTTTGGTTGTTTGAATTTATATTTCATTTATATATGTGAATATAAATGAGAATATAAATAAATTATAGAAAATTTCATGAATTTGAAGTGATTTGAACTTGATTTGGGCTAAGTCCTTAAGAGGGAATCAAAGGGACTTGGGAAAGATTTTTTAGAATTTGGATTTGATTTTGGAATTTAGTTTGATTGATTTGAATTTATATTTCATTTATATATGTGAATATAAATGAGAATATAAATGGGTTGTGAAAAAATTTCATGAATTTGAAGCGATTTGGATTTGATTTGGGCTAACTCCTTAAGAGGGAATCAAAGGACTTAGGAAATATTTTTAGAATTTCTATCATGGGCTTCAATCATTTGGAATTGATCATGGATTTCAATCATTTGGAATTGATTTTAGTTTGGAGGAATTCAATCAAGTTGGAATTGATTTAGGTTTGGAGAAAATCAATTAAGCTGGAATTGATTTGAGTTTGACTTGAAGGAAGGAAGTGAGGAATGTGGTTCAAGCTATAGGGTAGGCAAATTTTGCTAACACCCCTAAGGCATGACTTATTCCTATGGCTAACTCTTCTAAGTCTCTAGGGCTAGGTTGAGTGTCCACCTAATCACTAGATGTGTCTTAAGACTAAGAACTCTAAAGTCTAAGAGAAGTCCTATGTCAAAGATGGAGGGTTGAGAGCTCATTCTAAAATTAGGTCAAAAGGGCACCATAGTGGTGTGACAAGGAACACCACATGTATTGGTGTTGACCAAAATGATCAACAACACTGAATGATCACAAGCACTATAGAGATAATATACTCTTAGCCCAAGGTGTAGAAAGAATCCAGAGCTTAGTGCAATGTGACTCTACTCATGACATAAGAGAAAGGAGGAATCCACTAGGGATAGAGTATGTGAACCTTCCACTAGGGAAGCAGTCATCCACAAGGGAATGAGAGGTTTGATTTGATTTGAGTCTCACTGGGAAAGAAATTTGATTTGTTTAATTAAGTTTCATTGGGGAAGAGGGTTGAATTTGTTTCAATTTGTTGTTTGTTTAATTGTGTTTTATTTTGACTCCACTGGGGATGGAAAAGTGAACTCTCCACTAGGGAGGCAAGTTCAAGTCATCCACATGGGAGGAACTAGAAAGATTTTCATCTCACTGAGGAGTAAAAGATTTGATTTAGATTAATTGATTATTTTGTTTGTTTGTTTCATTTGATTTTTAGATTTTGGATTTTGAGATGGACCATTGATTTATGATGGATTGCAGTAGGAGCCAAGGTGGCTTAAACCCAGATTTTAATCAAAGGGTAGTCTACTAAACACATAAGGACTAGCCAACCAAAGGGATGCCTTTGGTATGTAACAATTGTAGGAAGAAAGCATAGTAGACTTACATCCTCCAAAGTAGGGACCGATTCTTTGGGGTAATCTATTGGCAGAACAGATCAACCTAGGACTAACTTGAGTGAATGTCATTGGGGACTTAGATTGACTCAAAGATAGTCAAGAATAATTTTATTTTTTTTAGTTTATTTTGATTGGTCCCATTGATTTGCGATGGACTTCACTGAGTAGGGGCCATGGAGGTCTAAACCTAGCTAAGATTTACCAATCCAAAGGGAGTAGTCTACCAACCACAAGATAGGACAATCCAACCAAGGGGTTCCTTTTGGTGTGCAATGGTCAAGTTAGGAAGAAAGCATGGAGACTCACAACTTCCAAAATAAAGAACCACTGGGGTGATCGGTTGCCTTGGGCAACAAACTAGGGCTAACTATTGAGTGAATCTGAGGACCTAGATCATCAAGATATTCAAAATTAATTTCATTTTTTTTGATTTGTTTTGATGGATTCCATTGATTTGTGATGGATCACACTAAGAAGGAGCTTATATCAACAGGCTATCTCAACTTGAACCAAGGGAATAGCTTCCCGATGGGAGCTATCTGACCAAAGGAGTGCCTTTCAGTTTGCAATGATTAATTGAAAGGAAGAAAGCTCAGGGACTCACATCTTCCACTACAAAAGACCACTGGGATGGTTGGTTGCTTTGGGCAACAAATCAAATACTAGTACTGTTGATTTCCATGCTAGGAAGAATATGTCATAGTCTTACATCTTCCAAGTAGAATGATTGTTGGCAAAGATGGCAAAATAGATTGAACGACTTAAGGGAAACTGAGTGAGTGTGACCATTCATCTTAACTCGGTAGTGGGGCAATTCTATAGGAGTTCTGACCTTCCCAAGATAGGATGCTGAAAAGGGGCCCTTTGGGGGATTGAATTACTAATCCACAAATGAATTAATTTTGTTTATTTATTTAGTTTATTTTAACATGGACCTTATTGGTTTGTGAGGGATCAAACTGAGAAGGAGCTTATATATTCCTAACTCAAATTTATTGAACAAGGAGAATCGCACATCAGTTGAACAAATTCTCCAACCACAGGGTGGCTACTAGGAAGAGGACTGTCCAATCCAAGAGTAATCTAGTGTGTCTAAATGGGGTCACAATGGATGATCCAAATAGAGTGCAGTGGAGAGGTGCTAAGGGCTTAATGCAAAACCACAGAGAATGACATGGCTAGTCATATATCAAATAGGTATTTGATGTCCAACTCAAGAGAAAGCTTGGGACTCACATATACCAGAGTGGTGTACTCTGGGTGAGTCACTGACATAGTAGCTCAATAAGGTGCAGTCAATTTACAATGATCAGGAAGAAAGCTGGGGACTCACATCTTCTTATAGGGATTCTTTGGGATATCTTGACTTGGAGTGTCATCCAACCTAGGCGACTCTGAATGCCATTGGAGGACTTATATCAACTCAAACATAGCCAAGAGGAAAGGAGCCTCAGGGGCACTTACTACTCAAATATACTCGACCTAGTTGCATGATGGCTAGTTCAAGAAGAAAGCATGGGGACTCGATCTTCTTAAACAAAATTGCATGAGGTAGCGACAGCAATGAAGCCTACCATACTATCAAGGCACTCATTGGTTTGCAATGGTCAAGTTAGGAAGAAAGCATGGGGACTCACATTCTCCAAATAAGTGACCACTAGGATGACATACTAGCGAGGTAGCATATAAATCTAAACTAGAGTAGCTAATGAGTGAGTGTCATAGGGGCTTGCTCCCACATCAAAATAGCCCAAGCCCAAAGATATATGTTTATTTTTATGCATGTGTTAAAAGAAATAGGATGCCTCTCAAGTTCTCTCACACTACCTAGTTGGGGATTTTGATGAAATGGTGGATGGCAACCAGAATTCCCATTAAGAAAGAATGTCGAGTTCTCTTACACCTAACTTAGTTGTTTTATCAAAATAGGATGCCTCTTGGGTTCTCTCACCTATTCTAACATAAGGAAATGTGTTTGATTGTATTTGTGTTGTGAAAGAGGAATAGGATGGGGGGACACTACCCACCATGCGATTCACAAGATAAGCAAACAATGCTTCTAAGAATAAATTTTGATGAAATGGAATCAAATTTTTGTTGATTGATAGAATTATTTTCAAAATATGATTTTTATGAATAATATTTCTTCAAATAGAGCCCATTAATTAGAAGCATCGGGTGTTCCCCTTTACAATCAATAAGCTGATAAGATCCTCCTGGTAGGCCTTCCCCATGACATAGGGCCTTCCCAAGTGGGTTCAAACTTGCCTCCCATCTTTATGGGAAATTGGTCTCAGGACTAACACAAGTTCTCCTACTCAAAAAATAAGGCACTAGCTTGTTGTGAGCTTGAATCATTTTGTACAACTGAGGTTCTAGCATGCAGGTGACACTCCTCTAAACCTATGAGCTCTTCTAACCTCAACTTTGCATTATGCTCTATAGTGATCTTGTTACCCAATGCTATCCTTAGTGATGGGAGTTGAACTTCTAAAGGTAGAAGACTTGGACCCATACACTAAGGAAAATGGGGTTGATTGAGTTGAGTTGGTATGTGGTGTGGTAGGCCCAAGGCTTCAACCAACTTATTCCTTGCCGCTTGTTATCATCAAGAGTCTTCTTTAGTATTTGGATGAGAGTTTTGTAGAATGCTTCTGCTAAACCATTTGATCTGGGTTAGTAGATGGTGGAGTATCTCCAATCTATACCGTGTCATCTGCTGTTGATCTTGGTGCTTTTAAATGCAGTACCATTATCGGATATAATTCATCGAGGCACCCCTAACTAATATATGACATGGTTCCTAAAAACTAAGCACATGCTGAGCTATGACCTCTCTGAGTGGGATTGCCTCCACCCACTTGGAAAAGTAGTCATTGGCAACTAAGATGAATCATGCCCCTTGGAAGAAGGAGGATCGATAGGACCTACAATGTCGGTACCCCAACACTCAAATGGCCATGAAGCCAAGGTAAGGTGTAGAATGTTGGGTGGTTGGTGAAGGACCACACCGTGTACCTGACATTGATGGCATCTCCTAACTACATCCATGTGCAGTAATCATCGAAGGCGTATCCTAATCTCTTGATCTTCATCTTCATCTTGGACCATTGATGCTGCATGGGCAGAATGTACCTCAGTCAAAATCCCATGGGCTTCGTGTTTGTCTCAACAACATAACCACATTTGGTCAAAGTACCATCAGTATAGGGTACCATCAATGAGAGCATAAGAGAGAGCTCTCTGTTTCACCTGATGGGCTTCTGAGTTCTCTTGGGGTAGTTTGCTAGTGTTCAAATAGTCTATGAATGGTTGCTACAATCCCAGCTCCTCTTCCTTTTTGGCAACGACAACCTCCCCTTCAAGAGAAAGTCTCTCAATGAGTTAAACATCAATAAGGGACAGGACTTGTCTATTTTGGACCTTTATTGGAATGGACTCATCTTCCATACATGTCAATTCTTTGGCAAGTTTGGCCAAAGCATCTACTACTACGCTCTTTGCTCAGGGAACCTTGTAAATGGTGACTTCGGGGATTTGGGCCAACAGCTTCATGGTATACTCATGGTAATGATGAAGGTTGGGTTTGAGAACCTTGTAGGACCCAATCGATTGATAACCCTGAGAATCCCAAAGATGTTGATGCTCTTGACTAGATGGCTAACTCTAGAATGGCAATCAAAGCCTCATACTTCATTGGTGTAGGGGTTGGAAAGATAGTATGAGAATCTCATCACATCATAGTCTAGAGTTAGGAGGACTATCCCTACCTTTCTGGAAGAGTAGATCATGGTGCTTCCCCTTTGAAATGAAGGCACCATCAAAATACATCTCCATCGATGGTTGTCAACCTCCCCAAGTTCATGATTTGTTCATCGAGATTATCACTAAGTGAAGAATCAGCGAAGTGGGTGTGCTAAGAAATCTAGTGCTCCTTTTACCCCAGAATGTGATATCAAACTGAGAGGATCATGGACCATCATACCAAATGTTGGATAAGTTGCTCATGAGATATTGGTGGATTGGTTGAAATCAAGTTCAAGTTCGTATGAGAAAGCATATAGTGTCATAGCTTTTGGGAAGCAAAGATCAAAGCTAGGCAATGTTTCTCAATAGGTGGGTAGTTCACTTGAGAATCGGATGATGGTGAGGGTAGAGCACTCTCCTTCCCTTCATCATTGGCTTGGGCCAACAAAGCCGAGAGTCATCGAGTGTAGAGGATGAGTGCCGGATAAGGGCTGCTAGGATGAGTGGTTTGCACTCAACCTAATGATGGATGAGTTTGTTGAAGAGATGAGTCATGGCCTGTTGGTATGTAGCACTAGCATTTGTAAGGCCGAAAGGCATGAATTTATAATAAAAGATTTTGATCGAGGTTCAAAAAGTGGTGTTTCTTTTATCTTCAAGAGACATCTTGATTTCATTGTAGCTAGATGACCCATCCATGAAAGAGAACACATGAGATGAGGCAATGTCCACCATTAATTTCTAGTATAGAAGAGGAAACTCATTCTTAGGACATGCCTTATTTAAGTCCACAAATTGATGCATATGAATTTGGCCATTCTTCTTCTTAATTGGTACGACACTAGCTAACCAGGTAGGATATTTTTCTTCCTTGATAAAACTAGCATCGATCAATTTCTTGACTTCAGAAATGACATGTTGTTCAATTTCTAATTGCATGCATCTAGGAGCTTGCTTGATAGGGTTAGTACTAGGATCTATTGCTAGTTTGTGGACTACTACATCAAGAGATAATATAGGCATTTCTTCATAACTCCATGCAAAGCAGTCCTTAAACTCAGTCAATAGCCAAACTAAGTCATTGGTTTCTTCTTCATTCATCAATGAACTGATGTACATTGGGCGTGGAATTTCTTCTATCCAGGTTGATTTCTTTAAGCTTGTCTATTATTTAATGGATTTCTTCTTCAAATTCTAGAGGTGCATCCTTGATTTGAAGATCATCTAGATCATTTGAGGTTTCTAAACACACATCCTCATAAGAGTTGGTGTTGTGTGAAAAGAACCTATCAGACTCCAAATGATTGGTAACATCTAAGCGTAATCATCATTAGTAGATCCAGTCAAATCTTGGTCCTACTCTTGTGCTTCCCTATTATTCCATAACTTCTCAAAATACTTTGACACATTGGCTAGAACATGTATGAGGAACCAAACCTTTCTATTTAAGATTATGAACACAAGGTGAGTAAAATTCAAATGATAATTCCATTAATTCTTTAAATGAATCATCCTCAAGTTCTACATCAACTTTAGGACTTGAGAATGATGATCCCAAAAAGAATCTCTTCAGCTTTGCATCTATGGAAGACTTAGGGGGCTTAACTACTTAACCTTCAACTTTTGAGATGAAAGTGAGGTTAGAGCTAAGGTTCTAGCTACGCCTAATAGTCTCACATAAGCTAATTTGAATACTTTGCTTTTATGGAGGCTTGGTCTTTCATTATCACGGATCGAAAGTCACCTCCAATGGAACTTCGAGAGGTTGGTTGGTATGTTAATCACATTAAAATCTTCCTCCGAGCTAGATTCCAAATCTCTGTGAATAGTAGGGGTACTCCTATGAGCTGGAACATAACCCCTATTGGCTGATGGCCAACCAGGGGGTATTCCGCCTCTCTGAAACTGCCTCTATTTCTACCTCTGCCTCTGCCTGGTGGAGGTTGAGTCATCCTACCCATATGTCCATATGATGGAATGGAATATGGTTGGAATGTGATATGTGACTCTATTTCTTCTTCAATTTGTTGTTCACTTGGATTTCCAATTTTCTTTTATTTTTCTTTTGCTTTTTCTTTTTTTTTTCATTTTCTTTTCCTTTTGAATTTCAATTTTCTTCAAGTTCACAAGAATATTGTTTTGAGGAAGATAGTAGGTGCATCCTCATAAATCTCAACCTCTAACTAAAATGGCTTTTCATCACCTTTGACTCTGAATCAAAGAGGAAGATCTGACTCTGAATCTAAAAGAGGAAGATCAAAATTATTATAGTTATTTTGACTTGAAGAGTTATCATTGAATAGAAGTGACAACCCATCGGTGACAGATGTAATTCAAAGCTTTATTCTTCAATTTCTTGGATTTTATAGGAGGTACAAAGTGAAAATTAAGTAAAATAAGTGGGGTAAGGGATTTGATATCCCTTATACAAGAGTTCTACTAGTAGAAGAAGAAGAGCTAGTTGAAGTGAAGTCACTGGTAGTTGCAAGCGGTAGGAGGTTGACTCGGTGGTTGCCTAGCTATCCCGTGGCACATCTTCTTCTCTTGAGCTCCCACCTTCCTTGAGTTGGCACTGAACTTGCAAACCTTCCTTTATGTTGAGGTTTTGAGATGAAGCACTACAAGGAAAGTTTCTTGATTTTTAAAATAATCTTTTAGAGGTTTTGGATAAGGAGATATCCCAACTTTCTTTGGTTTTGGAAGGATCAGTATCCCCAAGGATTACCTAATGGAACTAGATGGTTGTTCTATAAGGTATTCCTTTTGATAATAATATGGTCTTGAAGCTATGTTCAAGCCAGTCCTTGAATGTGAAGCAATCTTCCAAAACATGACCTAGTATATGATGGTGGGGCAAAAGTTAGGATCATGGCTTTTCCCACTTCCTCTAGTCTCCTAGGTTTGGGTAGCTAAAATCAGCTTTTTTAAGAGATTCTTAAAGATCTTCACGATTACCTCCCTCTTAAATGAATAAGGCTTGTTAAGTTTATCCAAAGAGTAGGTGGACCAGCTACCGCGGTTATGTGTATACCACTACTAATGATGTGGGTGAGGAGGAGGTGATGTAGGCCATGGAGGGTGGCATCCAGAGGGCTACCTCGATGGTGGTAGAGAGGTGGAAGTGAAGGAGGTGAGGTCTGGTCTCTTGGGTGATCTCTAGCTGGTTGGTTCCCCTTGTCTACCACTCACTTTCTCCCGCTTCTTCTTATAACTTATGCTTTGACTTGGGCAAGTCTTTAAAGGCAACTATGTTTGGCCTCTCCTTGTAGACTAGCCATCTTGTTGATTAAATTTTTAAAAGGTTTGACGGTGAAGCCTTTAAGCATGAAGGTGACTAAGCCATGGATATTCTTTAGAAGAATCTGAAGGGCATGTTGTTCAGATAGCTGTGGCTCACATTTCATACTACTGTCACATCGAGAATGTAGTCAATAAGGGACTCACACAGGTGTTGTTGTGCTACTCGAGATCACAATAATGAATCTTTCTTGAGCTCAGCAAACCTCTTGATAAAGAGTTGCTCCAACTCAACAAATATCTTCTTTATTGGGAAGTTGACTAGTCAAATGTTATACACCTAAGCTCGATAAAGAGATAGAATAGTAAAGTGTCACTACCACCAGCATTGCAATAAGTAGCTCTAAAATGTGTGATGTGTTGTCTTGGGTTTCCATCAAAACTCTTGAAGGAAGGTGGAAACCCTTAGGATATTGGATTGCATCAAATTCCTCTGTAGGGTCTACCCTTTGGATGATCCTCCTCGAGCTTAAGACAACTTCCTTCACTCTTGCTTAACCATGGACTTGATATCTTTTCTTGTATGGACTCTCCACTACCTTCCTATACATGTTGGTGTTACCTTTCTCTACTAGAGGTAAGGTCCCAGCTCAGTCTAAGACATGCACCAACTCTGGTTGACTAGTCTTAACTATGATAGGATGAACTACCGGGGCTTGATTCTACAATGCTAAGATTACTGCTAATAGATCTTCGAGCCTCTTTTCCATCCTATCTATATTTTCATCCTTTTGCTTTATTTGTGCTAGGAGGTGTTGGGTCGAGTGGGTTATGTCTTCTGCTTGGCCAGCACCTTCCATAGCCTTTGCTCTCTAAGAGGGATCCCCAGTATCCCATAAACCCTGTCTCCCAATAAATTATCTTTGTTGGGATTAGAGCTGATATTCTCCTCATCAAACTAGTCATATCCTAAGATTTCTTTCTTTTCCATGAGATAATGTGCTACTATGTCCTCTAGAGAATGATTCGAATAGGCACAAATGACTTTTGCGATGTGATCACTATCATGTATGAGAGGCACGACCTCTTCTTGGTGGAGAATCAACCTTATGAGAGTACTCTTGGAAAAATGCACTCACTATCAGACTCTATAGGGGTGACACTCTAGGAGGCTCTACCATCATGGGTGCAACGGGTTGTCATCTTCTCCCTCATCTTCCAACCATCTCTATGTCTGTTACTTGGTGGTGTTGGTGAAAGGATGACCACTATGCTTGGGGTTGCATTCCTTCCCACACCTGGCGGGAAGAAGGTCGGCAGAGCTCAACCTCACCATAGTAAGAAGTGTAGATGGAATGGGATCTTTTGGCCATAGCCAGATCACCAACGGTGTCCTCTTCTCCCCAGATGTGGCCTTCATGGCCTTTGGTAGAACTGGAGATGTTGAAAAATGAAATGGAGATGGTAAATATTATGTAGATGGTGTGGTGGAGACACCACTGACTCTCTCGGAATAAGGGCCCACCTTTTATGATGGGTAGTCCCCATAAGTAGAATATTGTCTGTATGATCGACACAAGTAGCACATCGATAAATAAAATCAATGAGTTTAGCTGCCGACTAAACCTCCACTCTCCCAGTGATTTGAACTAAAGTGAGCCTCCCACGCCCTCTCCTATTGAAGATGCTTCCACACACTATGAGGAATAACATATCTCAAGTAAAATTGAGCCCTAGACTCAGATCATCTGTAGGCTCAACCAACCTAGCATAGAATTGAATGGAGGCTAGCAAATGACCTCCTACCCTGACTGACTAGTGGCTGAAATCAAATCATTGGTGGAGGTGAAGCAGGGATCCTCCTGGCATCCTCTCTATCAAACCTAGAGAGAGGATGGAATGGGTTCACTGTAACCAGTAGGGAAATCAAAGTGGATAACTCCTCAATAACTGATAGTGTTGTTGCCTCCACCTCCTTAGCAATACATGTATGGTGCTACTTTATCATGCAATTTTTGTTCCTCCTCTAAGTCCTGGTAGGGTAAGTGGAGTAAGAGCTAGACCCAATCTCATAAGCTGCGGAGATAATCTTTGGGATCAGGGGAACCTTACCCTTTAGGGTGCAATGAGTGGCCCTCCTTGGAAGACGGGGCTGCAGAACACACTGATACAGTGCGATTATAGAACTATAGGAACCACCACTACCTTTCTCTTGTGAGGGAAAATCGAGTTGAGGGCATATCAATCAATGATGACTTCTTCCTTGTCCGTGCTCTACTAAGAGATGAGGGAGTGCCCTCAGTTAATCCTTGCCCCTCAAAACCTCATCCAAAATGAATGAGGTGGGCATATTGAGCGGAAGGTGGCTAAACCGGGGCCAAGTCTATCCCATGGGGAAAGGTAAACACACATGACGCCATTTTTTTGTCAACTAAAACTAAAAGCTGCTAAAACTTTCTAAGCGAGTGCAATGTTGAAAATAAACTTGAATCAGATTTCTATTGATTTTGAATTCAAATTTTAGAAATTGAACCCACACTCAACATCTTGAAAGTGTTAAGTCAGGCTCAAATGGATTTAGAATAGATTTTGAAGTTTGATTGGAAAGAGGAATTTAGGATGTAGACCCATTTTCAACAAGTTTGGGTATGTTGAGAATGGCTTCAAATATTTTGAAGAGATGCTTCCATAGGTTCATATTTGAATTTCTATTTTTTTTATTTGGAGACCCTTCATTTAACAAATTTGAGTATGTTAAAGTAAAGGGTCAATTCACTTTTGTTTTGGATTTGTGATTTTTGGAATTTGTTCACTTAGCAAATTTGAGTATGCTAAGTAAGGTGTTTGAAAATAATTGTTTCTTTTTCTTTCTTTGTTTGATTTGGTTTGTGAATCATTTTGCAATTTAAAAAATGGAATCCTTATTTAGAAAATTTGGGTATGCTAAAAAAAGAAGGATCAAAGTATATTTTGTTTTGAAAATTTCTTGAAAATAGGATTCTTAGGAAATTTGAGTATGATAAGAAAATCCAAATGTGTTTCTTTTAATTTTGATTTGATTTTTTAAAATAAGATTCTTAGCAAATTTGTACTAAGGGAATCCTAATGTGTTTCTTTTAATTTTTATTTGATTTAAGAAAAGGATCCTTAGCAGATTTAGGTATGCTAAAGATAGTCCTAATGTGTTTCTTTGGTTTTAATTTGAAAGGTAGGATCCTTAGCAAACTTGGGTATGCTAAAGAAAACCTAATGTGTTTCTTTTGATTTTTTTTTGGAAAATAGGATTCTTAGCAAATTTAGGTATGCTAAGAAAATCCTAATGTGTTTCTTTTGAAGATTTTGATTTTGAAAAGGAGACTTCACTTAAGTAAATATGGTATACCAAAATGAAGTTCCAAATGTGTTTTGAAAATTTTTTGTGAAATGGAGATTTCACTTAGCAAATTTGAGTATGCTAAATGAAATTCAAAGGTGTGTTTCAAATTTTGTTTTGAAAAGGAGACTTCACTTTAGCAAATATGGTATGCTAGAATGAAGTTCCAAATGTGTTTTGCAAAATTTTTATTTTTATTGATTTTGAAAAGAGAGATTTCCATTTAACAAATTTGGGTATGTGAGATGGAAATCAATTTTTGAAAGAGGAAATCTCAACTTAATCATATATGGAATATGTTAAGCGGTAAAATAATGTCATTTTATTTAGAAATGAAGTCTTCGTTCAATAAATTTTGGAATATTGAATGGAGATGTTCATATGTGCTTTTGGAAAATTTATTCTTGATTTTTTTTTGAAAATGAAACATCCATTCAATAAATGTGGGTATATTGAATGGAGAGGTTCATATGTGCTTTTGGAAAATTTATTTTTGATTTTGTTTGAAAATGAAACATCCATTCAATAAATGTGGGTATATTGAATGGAGAGGTTTCATATGTGCTGTTGAAAAATTTATTTTTGATTTTGTTTGGAAAGGTGAAAATTCTAACTTAACACATGTGGAATGTGTTGAATGGCATTTCAAAGTTGTAATAATTTTTTTTTGTTTGAAGATGTAACATCCATTCAACACATTTGAATGTATTGAATGGATAAACCCATCTTCAAATTTTATGCTTTTGAAAACATGATTGTTGAAATTTTATTTTTGAAAATGAGGTCTTTACCAAAATGAATTGAGTGAAGAAGCTCATTTGTGCTTTTAGAAAATGTGATTGTTGGAATCTTATTTTTATAATGATGATCCTACATATAACAATCATGAAGATTTTTAAATGAAGGTGATTTAGAAAATATTTTTTGCAAAACATTTTATTATGTGCATTTTTGAAAGAGTGCATTTTGAAAAGCAAGATTTTTTATGAAGGATTTATTTTATCTTTATTATTTTAGAATGAACCTTTCCTTACCATAAAATGGTAAGGAGGAAGTCTTTAAATATTTTCTTTTATTAGATTTTTATTTTCACCCATTGGAGAACCCAATGGGGGTTTTAAGACCAACATGGGGTGAGGTCCTAAAACCTAAAGATGTTGGCTTGCTTAACTTAAGGATGAAATAAGCTAAGTGCCAACAGTAAAAAAAATAGTCTTGGATTCATACAAAAGTACAAACCCACTATCAATACTTAGAGATAATGATCATTTACCAAAGATGGGGAGAGGAACCATCCATAGTGGAGTCTCTAGAAAAATCTATGGAGAAATATTTTCATTTCTAAGAGGTATACTTCAATCTTCAATCTATGTGGATAAAATGAAGATAGAAATATACTTCTTTTTCATTTAGACACCACATATCCAGATGATGTTCTTATTAGGGTGATCGGGTATGACATTGAAGAGAGGTGTACTATCTCGAAGATAGAAGTCACCTTCAATGGACCTAATCACTTAAATAAGGACTCCTAAGGACAATGGGTGCATATGTACCAAAGATTCTTCCCCACTTTACATGGAAAAGTAAAGTAGAGTTTATTTTAAATCGGGTTCATTAAGTTGACTACAAAGGCAAGCCCCCAGAGTTAATTACATCCTAAGGAAGGGGATTTCTTAGGAATAATCTTGATTAAGGTAAATGATCATTGTCTCCAAAGATTTTAATAGGTAGGACTATCAATCGATTAGTTGATTTTAGAATATCAAATGTGGGATTGATCAAAGAGAGAGAGTTATTATCGGTAAGGAAGATAAGTAGGAGATCACGATGCTAGAAACCTAGCATCTCAAATATCCTATGGTTGGCCTTTACATTTTTGAAATTGAATTAATTTTTTGAGTTGATATTTTATTAAAATTTTAGGGCTTATAATTCCATAATACAAGGTTATGGAAATGCTAAGAGGTGAGGCTTTATACTGTCCCATGAAGTAGCAACCTCTAACCTAAATCTAGGGAGCTTTGGAGGGGCCAAAAGCATGACCTAAATCTAAAGCAAAAATGGGTATTTGGTTTACCTCCATAAGAGATAAATCACACACTTGGAATTACAACCACCTAGGGGTGGTCCAACTTCTCCTATGATTTTAAATTCATGTATATGCTTTATGCAAGATAGCTAGGCTATTATATATTTAGAATGAGACTAAGTTCTTAAACTCACTCCCTAAGAGAATAGATCATGTAAGGGCATGAAAAATGACCTAGATCTAATGCAAATCATATTACATTTTATTTTATTTTTGGACAATCATCGACTTAGGCTTATAGGATTCATATGCCTAATGCATGAGAAGTGAGATTATGGGACAAAATGAGAAGGGGAGGTGTTTTCATGGCTCTTATAGGTCAAGACAAGTTCTCTGGAAAAGGTGGAAGCCCTCCAATCAAGAGTGAAATAATATACTTTTATGCATGATGTTATAAAAGAAATACTCATCCAACTAAGGGGTTGCTAATTCTTTTATCTTGATTTTAACATAGGCTTTAGGTGAGGTTATGAGTTGCTTATTTTAAATATTGAGTTGTTTAATTTGGTAGAAGATTTATTTTCTCTAAGAGCCTAATCATCATCCAGGCCATACATCAAGCAAGGAAGAAACTAAGAAGACATGCCATCTTAATGCACAAGCTAAACAAAACATCAAACATTATATAAAACTAACGCAAAAGAATAAAAGGCCATTTGTGGTTGGGCACACTGTGCAAACCCAAAAAAAAAATAAATTGGGTAACCGAGCTCTGGCTTTATACAACCTAGATTATAAATGAATTAATTTACAATCAAGTAAGGAATTCATGTTACGAGGGTCTTCATTTTTTATTTCTTCTTTCTTGTTTCTTCTTTTGGTTCCTTCTTTCTTCTTTCTTCTTTGGTTCCTTCCTTTGGATGGTTGGAATGTGGATGTTCTAAAGGCTTCACATGGTACATAAGATGAGATCTTATGACTAATGCTCATCCTAATCCCCCATAAAAATTATTCCAAAATCATAATAACAAAAATACATGAATAGAAAAAGTAAATTAACTAACACTTGCAAATAGAATTAGCTAAACAAGCCATACAAATCCTAAGCATATATATTGGACTTAGCACCCCATACATGGGTAACCAAGTCCACCTATCCTATTGAATTATTCTTAGGGGTATAAGCACCTGCACAGTAAAAGTAGTTATATTTTTATTACAACGCCCATTAAGCACAATCGCCTATAGAAAATAATGATTAGACTAAATCGTCCTACCATTCATTCTACTCACATTCGCCATAACATCTAGACAAAAACAAAACATCACAAAACAAAAGCAAACATCAAACCATGCAACACCCTAACCTAAAGCTAGAAGTTGTGACTTAGTCTCATGTGTGTGCTTTAGAAGGTTTGTGTGGTATGCTTAGCTATGGCTTTAAGGTTTGGATTTTTTAAGTGTGAAGATGTTCCACTTAGATGGGTGGTTTCATTTAAATGTTTAGTTGATTTGGATTGATTTTTGTTTGATGATTTTTTTTTTTTTTTGGTTTAGATGAACCTACTTAATTACTAAAGGTAGTAAAGAGATGGAAAAGAAAAGAGACCTTCTCTTTCCTTCCCAACCCTTAATAACTTATAAAGTAGATTCATGTTTGATTTTATTTAGTGAATGTTTTATTATGTGTTTTAATTATTTCTAAGTTTAGATTAACTCTAAACAAACCTATTGAAAAAGAAAGACATCTTAAGATTAAGTAAAGTGAATTAATATCACAAAACACACATCACTTCATTTCTTTCCCAACATTTATAGCATGCAAATGAATGAATCCTATGGATATATATACATAAAAATGAAAATTTTAGCACACTTTATGATAAATGCTAAGTGAGTTACTTCAAAAAATTTGAATGCTTTATGAATCATGATATTTATTAAGTAGAAAAAAGGTTTTCTTATCCATTTTTTACATGCACACATGCAGGTATGAAAGACATAAGTGAGTATGATGCCATTGTTAGCACCAGGGGTGTAAGGTACAAGTCCTACTTAGGGCTACTTAAAACCTCAACCCAGGTTTTCAGACTAATATACCACTTTCTTAAATACAAGCATATGTACAAAAGAAATGAATGGAAAAGAAAGATGCAAAGTTTGTATTTCTTTTTGTTTGATTTGTTTATGCAATTTATATGTAAGTATGGATGTCCTTCTTTAATTAATACCATAGGAATGAATAGGATTGGAGTTAGGCAAGTGTTATGTTCTTTTCAAGTAAACTACACTTTGCCAAATCTATTCAAAACTATGCTAAAAGAAAGAGAAAGAAAAGTACACTATGCACATCTTCATATTCATATCCACATGCAAGCTTAAAAATAATTATAAGTAGCACACTTTCAGTTTTGGATGTTTGATTTATATATTTTGAAAGTAGTTTTGGATTTAATAGTGATAATATCCATTCAAATTTTTTACTTTAGCCAAAACATGCAATTTGACATAAATAAAACATCTCATTTTTAATTTGATTTTAAAAAAGCATGAATGCATGAAATTCATATGACATACACATTTAGCATGTTAAGAAAGAACTAAAGTGATGAAAGAATGAAAAAACATTCACCTTAATTATTTCCTAAAGATAACCTTATGAAATAAAAATGTTTAAAACAAATCAAGTTGTTTTAAGAAAGGTTTGATTTTATTTTGAGTTTGATTTAATTTGAGAAATGTGAGGTGAGTTTGCCTCTAACCCATTCCCACATATGTTTGTTGATTTAATTTGTTGAGAATTATTAGATGATTTTTTATATGTTGCATAGTTTAAGGTATGAATTAAGTGTGTTAATTATCTCTATACCACCTTAGCATACTTAATCAAATAATTATGAGCCAATGATATGACATAAAACCACACAAGAAATTTAAATCAGTAATGCATCTTGGAAAGAAAGTTACCTAATGCAATTGGCTCATAATTAATAATTAATTAAACTAAGGGATTTAATTTAAGTACTTTCATAACCCCTCTCACATATGTGAGTGGGATTTTGATTTCCTTAATGTACTATGGAGAAACATTTCTATGAAGGAATCGAGAGTCGCCTTTCAAATCTATTGGTGAGAAATTAAAGAGGACAAAACCCTTATAGAAATTTATCTTTTTAGGATGCCACGCAGATCCTCAGATGTACTTATTGATGTGATCGAGTGCGTCATCAAGGAATAGGATACTATCTCAAAAGATAAAAGTCACGACCCTTTAATGGACCTAATCACATCAATAAGGACTCGTAAGGACGATGGGTCTGCATATGTACTAGAGATTCTTCCCCTACTTTATATGGAAAAGTAAAGTAGGGTTTATTTAAAATTGGGTTAATAAAGTTCCCTACAAGGGCAAGCCCCTATAGTTAATTACATCCTAAGTGATGGGATCCTTTAGGAAAAGTCTTGATCAGGGTAAATAATCATTATCTTTGAAGAATTTAATAGGAAAGGACTATCAATTGATTGGTTTGTTTTTGAAGATGAAATGGGATTGATCAAAAGAGGGAGTTATTATTGAAGCTGAAATGGGAGATAAGTAGGAGATGCCCATGATGCTAGGAAACCTAACGAGCATCTCAAACTATTCTATAGTTGGGCTTTACATTTTTGAAATTGATTTAGTTTGTTTGAGTTACATTTTTTTATTAGAATTTTAGTACTTAAGATTCCTTAACATAATATTAAGGAAATGCCTCAGAGGTGAGAAATTATGCTTATGGCCCACAAATGGGAGAAGCAACCTCAGAACCTAAATCTATAAAGCTTCGGCGAGGGCTGGAAGCACAACCTAAATCTAAGGCAAAAAATGGGTAATTTATTTACCTCCACAAGAGAGGACAAACCACCCGATAGCTTGGAATTACAACCGCCTAGGGGTGGCTGCCAACTAACTCCTCCTACGATTTTAAATACATGTAGGCAAGTCTTTATGCTTATGCAGGATAGCTAGGCTGTTATTTATTAGAAATAGACTAAGTCCTTAAACTCACTCCCAAAAGACACTAGGTCATGTAAAGGGACATGCTTCAAATGACCTAAATCTAATGAAATTTCAAATTTCATTTTATTTTCATTTTAGGCAATTATTTTGACTTAGGCTCATAGGATTCATATGTCTAATGCATGAGAAAGAAGGTTATTGGCTAAAATCAGCGAGAAGGTAGGAGGTGAGTTTCCATCACGACTCTCAAAGGTTAAGCTGAGTTTCTCTAAAAAAGGAGAAAGCCCTCCAATCAAGAGTGAAATATGATGCATTTGTGCATAATATTATAAAAGAAATGCTCATCCAGCTAAGGGGTTGGTAATTCTTTTATCTTGATTTTAAAATTAAGCTTTACGTGAGGTTATGAGTTATTTAATTTTTATTTGAGTTGTTAAGATGGGTAAAAGATTTATTTTTTTTCCTACAAAGCCTAATCCACATCCATGTCATACATAAAGCAAGGAAGAAACTAGGAGAATCATGCCACTTAATACAAAAAAGCTAAACAAATCATCAATCAATTTATAAAGCTAATCGCAAAAAGAATAATAATATAGTTGTGGTGGGCACCACATAAACAAAATATCATATGTGGGTAGATGAGCTCTTCCCTTATAAAACCTAGATTACAAATGAATTAAATTATAATTAAGTAAAGAATTCATTGATATGAGGGTCTTCAAGCTTTATTCTTCTTTCTTCTTTTCTTCTTTCTTCTTCTTTTCTTCTTTCTTCTTTGGTTGCTTCTTTCGATTGGTTGGAAAGTGGATGCTCCAAGGCATCACATGGTGCATAAGATAGGATCTTATGACCAATGCTCATCCTAATCCCATAACAATCATTCCAAAATCCTAATTATACAAATTTACATGAAAGGAAAAGGAAATCTAACTAACATGCAAAAGGTTAGCTAAAACACACCACACAAATCCCAAGCATGTATATTGGACTTCTCACCCCCACACATGGTCCACACGGCCTATGGATTATGCTTAGGGGTATAAAGCACTTGCAAACAAAAGCATTTATATTTTTATTTATGATAACACCCCTTAAGCACAATCCCCTGTAGAAAAGAATAGTTAGACTAAGAACATTCTATCATTCATTCTATGAGCATACACCCTAACATCAAGTCTAAAACATATATCATAAAATAAAACAAACATCAAACCATGCATCAACCTAACCTAAGGCTAGAAGTGGTGACTTAGGCTAATGTGTGTGCTTTGAAGGCTTGTGTGGTATGCTTAGCTATGGCTTTAGGTTTAAATTTTCTAAGTGTGAAGAACATGTTCAACTTAGAGGAGGGTTTCATTTAAGTTGTTTAGTTATTTTGGGTTTATTTTATTTCATGTTTTGATTTATTTTAAGTGGATCCTATTAATTACTAAGTTATGAAGAGGGAAGAGAATAGAACTTCTCTTTCCTTCCCTAAAGTAATTTCTAAAGTAGATTCACATTTTAGTTTCATTTAGGTGAATGTTTTGATTAAATCTTTTAATTAATCATAAGTTTAGACAAACTCTAAACAAACCTATTCAAAAGAAAGGCATTTTAAGATTAAATAAAATGAATCAAAATCACACATACATCACTTCATTTCCTTCCCAACATATATAACATGCACATGGATGGACCCTAAGCATATTTATACATGCAAATGAGAGTATTTAACACACTTTATGATGCATGCTAAGTAATCCATTTAAGAAAATTTAGAAGTTGAATATGCATGATTTTCTTAAGTAGAAAGGGTTTTCCTTATCCAAATTTTCACATACACACATGAAAGTAAGAAAGGCATAAGTGAGTACAACACCATTGTTAACCAAAGGTGTAAGGTACAAGACCTACTTAGGGCTACTTAAAGCCTCATAACCTCAGGGTTGTCCAAACTAATATATCACTTTCCTTAAATACAAACATATGTATAAAAGAAATGAAATAGAAAAGAAGAATGCAAAAGTTGTTTAATGAATTCATTTTTTGTTTATGCAATTTATGTATGCAAGTATAAACAACCCTTCTTAGGTGATAACATAGGGATGAATAGGATATGGAATTAAGTATGTGTTGGGTTCTTTTCAAATGAACCCTACATCTTACTAACTCCTATTCAAAACTATACCAACATAAGAAAGAAAAGAAACCTATGCTAAGCATACCTTTGTAATTTATCACATGATAACTCATAATAAAGTAGCCTACTTTTTTGGTATTTATTTATGTGTTTTGAAAATAATTTGGATTTAGTAGTGATAATATCCATCATATTTTACTTTAATAATTTGACATAAAGTAAACAATTTCATTTTAAAATTTGAATTTATGAAATGCATATAATAACATGTTGGGGAAATTCCAAAGCAATGAAAGCATGTAAACAAACTCACTTCACTTAAATCCTAAAGATAATCTAATAGAATAAGAAAATTTAGAATAAATCAAAGTGAATTCAATGTGATTTTTCTTTAGCTTGAAGTTTGATTTAATTTTGAAAAGGTGAGATGAGTTTGTTATTTCTAACCCATTCCCACATGTGTTTGATATTTTTTTTAATTTTAAATAATTAGATCCATTTTATGTGTTGATTAGGTTAAGGTATGAATTAAGTAACTTAATTAACCCTACCTACCACTTTAGAAGAAATTAACTAAAAATGAATGAGATGACATAAAACCACAAGAATTTAAATTTGCAATGCACCTAATAATGAAAAGCCCTAATGCAATTTTTTTCTCACAATTAAAAGTTAATTAAGCTAAGGGTTTAGCTTAAGTAATTTCAAAACACCCTTTCAAACTTATGAATAGGGTTTTGATTTCCTTAATTAAACTTAGGCTATTAAACATGTAAGAATCTACCCAAGGTAGATTAATTAAGTTCTGAAACTTTTTAGAATTTTTAGAATTTAATTAAGGGGATAATTAATGAATTAACCCTTAATTAAGAGGAGATTAAGAGAAAAGGGGTTTAGGGAATAGCTTGGGGAAATGCCCCAAACATATTCCATAAACCTCCTCACTGGATCTGACCTTAATCAACCCTAATCATAGGTTAAAATCACTAATCATACCCCATTATGCTTAATTACATAAGGAGGGTAATTAAGAAAACCATATGCAATTCTTCTAATGAAGCATTCAATAAATCCCAAGAAAATTAAGGAAGGTAGAAGTCATCCCCTAAAACATACCCAAGAATTTTGGGATTAATCAGAGGGTTAATCAAAAAGTAATAAGAAAAATAAATTTTTGAATAAAACCTAAATTTAGAGAAACACATAATTCAAAAATCATCAAAATTAATTTTAAAATGTTCTAGGTTTAATTATCTATCCATAGAATTTTATTTCATATTTTTCTAAATTTTATAGGAGTTATGAATTTTAGAAGATCCTTAAGTGAATTAAGAATTAATTAAATCATTTTATTAATCACTAACAAATCCACGGCTCACGCGATGCGGCGCGGTGGCAGTGGCTTTACATGTATCACGTGAGGGGTCACTTAAACATCACATACTAAATGGCGGTGATGGTGTGCTTAATCTCATCGTCATCAAGATTGATGACCAAGGATCTCCCCGCATTTTAAAATGAGTAATAGGAAATCTAAACATGCTGAATTATCTCAGCCATCCATCTAAAATGCACGGATGGATGGATGAGATCATCCAAGTTCTTTCCCTTGATCAACATAGACCATCCATGATCAAGGGGAATATCTAAGCTAGATCTAGAATGTATTACAATCAAACTTAACCCACACCATCTAAAGATAGAGAGCAAAAAATCCAACAGTAAAAAATCGATGGGGTGAAAATTTCCTTCACAAAGCTCCACACCACATTGAGTTTAATGGTCAATAAATCCCATACCTCACCGGAGGTGATCACCGATGCTCGATTCCCTTAAAGAAGCTTCATCTGGTTGAGATGAAGCATTGCAGAAGTTTTGAGCACTTGAGGTTGAGTGGATCCTTCTATGGGTCACCTCCTCCTTTGCTTGAGCTTGATCCAATTTAATCCTCCCTTGCCTTTAGAACTTGGAATCAACTTAGGTAAGCTTGACTTGGTCACTTGTAAAAGGAATTGGAAGGAAATGAAGTGTGGAAGAAGTTGGTAATTCAATTGGATTCTCCTATTTTCACTACTTGAAATCCAAGAAATGGAAGAATGGAATGAGCTCTAGGATGCTTGCTATCACTCTCTAATGGCTCCTAGGTATCACTACAACTCAATCGAATTAGGGAATTATGCATTTGAGTTTTTTTAGGGGGAGTATATCTCACCCTTGAAGAATCGGCCGACCGACAATGGACATGCTATTTTGATCTAATTAATCATAGGCTGAGGGCTATTTGATCAGTTAGGAGTGTGCACATGGTCAGTTTGAGCCATGGAGTGGATTGCCAACCTCCCATGTGCATGAATTTGAGCTTGAGAGGGAGTTTGAAATTTCAATTTTTGACCATAAGGTCAGATTTGGTCTAGGGACCAAATGGGCTGACCCAAACCCATGTGCACCACTCTCTCCTAGGTCCCCTTGAGCTTTTAGGAAAGCCTCAAGTGAATGTGAAGAGGGTATGACCAAATTACCCATGGGTTAAGCCAAAATTTGTTCTATGGCCTAGGGGTAGGATGCTCATTTTGCTATTTTTCCACTTTGGATATGTTGGGTATGTGAAGAAACTAGGTTTGGTGATGTTTTAAGAGATTTGGAATTCATTTGGTAGGGTTTGTCTCATGTTGACCCATTTAGGTCAAAATGGGTCAACTTGGGTCAAGTTTACCAATAGGTTAAATTGGGTCAAACCAAGGGTTGGGTCAAGTTAATATGACCATTTGAAATATTTTGGTGTCTTTGGTTTGATTCCATTTGGTATATATTTGGTTTTTGGCTCATATGATTTCATTTATTTCAAATGGGTCAAGTTGACCTATTGGACCCATTTTACCTATTTGAAGTAGGTCAAGGGTAGGTTTAGGTTTGGTTAGCCATATGGAGTGGATTGATATCTTTGTTAACAATCAATTTGGGTTAAGTTCAATTTTGGCTCAACATGACCCCTTTAGGTTATGTTGGGTCTAACATCAATTGGGCTAGGTTGGGTCTAGTTGGCCAATTGAGGCTTTGGTCAAGTTCCACAAGTTATTTGGAATGGACTTGACCCATTGGTTTCAATCAATTTGGCTTAGATCAAGTTTTGACACATTTTGACCCTTTAGGTCAAAATGGTCAACTTGGGTCAAGTAATTTGGCTAGGTTAGGCTCAAATGTTGGTTTGGTCAAGTTCAAACATAAGTCATGAGTGAACTTAGATCAATGGTTTCAATCAATTTGGCCTATGGTTGGCTGGTTATGTTAGGTTTCATTTTGGGCTAAGTTGACTTGGTCAACCCTTAGGTTTGACTTGGTTTGACCCAATTTGATTGATTGATCATCCCATGGTGATTGTTGATCATGATGACAGGGATATATGAGTTTGGTTCAATCCAATTTGGTTAGGATCAAAATTTGGCTCATAAGAGTACTTTAGGTCACTTTGGGTCAAGTGAGCCTAAGTGGGTCAAATGGATTGGTCAAAGCTAGATTTGAAGTTGGTTGATTTTGTATATGGACTTATGATTGAAATATAATTCTATTTACAAGTGGTTTGAAGTCAAATGGATTTTGATCCATTTGAGGATTTCATATTCAAAGGAAGGATATGAAAGGGTTTAGGGTTTGATTTTTGAACTAGGTTTTGATTATTTGATGGAAGTTTGGATTTATATATGAGCTCAAGATGGTAGGATTGATTGAATCTTGAATAGAAATCAAGTGTTTTGCTTGATTTGAAATTAATATGGCTAAGTTCAAGATTTTGACTTGAAAGGCTTAGATTAGATTTTGGATTGATTTGAGTTTGATTTTTAGAATAGGTTTTGATTATTTTAGGTTAAGTCCTTAAAGAAGGATTAAGGGCTTAGAAAATTTTGATAGATTTTGATCATGGGTTTCAATCATAGATTGCAATCATGGATTTCAATCATGGAATAGATATAAGTTTGGAGAAAATCAAAGAGAATTGATTTGAGTTTAACTTGAAGGAAGGAAGTGAGGAATGTGGTTCAAGCTATTGGGTAGGCAAATTTTCCTAACACCCATAAGGCATGATCTATTCCTATGGCTAAGTCTTCTAAGTCTCTAGGGCTAGGTTGAGTGTCCACCTAATCAATATATGTGTCTTAAGACTAAGGAACTCATAAAGTCTAAGAGAAGTCCTATGTCTAAGATGGAGGGTTTGAGCGCTCATTCTAAAAATGAGGTCAACAATGGGTGCCTAATAGGTGTGGTGTGATTGACAAGGAACACAACATGTATTGGTGTTGACCAAAACAATCAACAACACCAAACGATCTTAAGCACTAACAAAGACTATCTACTACTAACCAAAGGTGTAGAAAGAATCTAGAGCTTAGTGCAATGTGACTCTACTCATGTCAAAGACATAAGAGAGAAAGGAGGAATCCACTAGGGATAGAGTATGTGAACCTTCCACTAGGAAGCAGTTCAAATCATCCACAAGGGGATGAGAGGTTTGATTTGATTTGAGTCTCACTGGGGAGAGAAATTTGACTTTTTTAATTAAATTCTGCTGGAGAAGAGGGTTGAATTTGTTTCAATTTGTTGTTTGTTTAATTGTGCTGTTTTGACTCCACCAAGGATGGAAATACGAACTCTCCACTAGGGAGGCAAGTTCAAGTCATTCACATGGGAGGAAAGGTTGTGAAATTCGCTGAGGGATTAGAATTTTGAGTCCACTGGGGAACTAGAAAGATTTACATCTCGCTAAGGAAGAGAAAAATATTTGATTTGGATTGATTGATTATTTTGTTTATTTGTTTCATTTGATTTTTATATTTTGGATTTTAAGATGGACCCTGTTGGTTTGGTTTGGCTCAATTTGACTCATTTAGGTCAAATTGTGTTAGGCTGGGTCAAGTTGACCAATTGGTCAAATTGGGTCAAACTAAGGGTTGGGTCAAGTTCATATGATCATTTGGTATATTTTGGTTCAATTGGTTTGGTTTAGTTTGGCTTAGATTTGATTTTGGCTCATTTGAATTCATTGGGGTCAAATGTGTTAAGTTGACCAATTTGTCCAAATTGGCCAAATTAGTTTGGTTGATTTGGATTGAAAAAGGAAGATGATTGTAGGCTTTAGTTTCATTAATTTGGATTTAGTTTTGATTTAGGCCAACTTGAACCTTTAGGTCAATTTGGGCTAAGTAGGCTAATTGGGTTCAATTGGGTCCAATCATGGCTTTAGTCAAGTTCAACAATCAATTTGGAAAGAACTTGAGCCATTGATTGCAATCAATTTGGTTTATATTTTGATTTGAACCAATTTGGTCTTTTAGGTCAATTTTGGTCAACTTGGGTCATGAGGGCTAATTTGGTTTGGTTTAACTCAACTGAAGGTCAAGTAATATTCAAATATTGATTTTGATTTCATATGATTCATTGGTTTCAAGGGATTTGGCTTAGGTTACAATTTGGCTAGTTTGGGTTCATATGGGCTAAGGGGTTGACTTGGTCAAATGACCAAGTTGACTTAGTTTGACCCAATTTGTGATAATTGATCAACCTAGGGTGATAAACAATCATGATGGGCGGTTTTGATGGGCTTGGTTCAATCCATTTTGGGTAGGATTAAAACTGGGCTCAAATAGGTCAAAGTGGCCACTTTGGGTCAAGTGGACCAATTGGGTTTAGTTGCCTTAATTTTGGGTTGAGTTTGATTTAGTTGAGATTATATATGGATTTGGGATTGATATTTAAATTCAATTGCAATTTGCTTGGGTTCAAATGGGTTTGGGTTCATTTGAACATTTCAAGTCAAAAGGGTTAAGTTAGGTATCGCTTGAGTTGATTTTGTTTTGGCTTGATGATTGTAGATTTCATTTATATTTATGAATATGATTGAAGGTATGATTGATTCATGATAAAATCAATTTAATTTTGGTTTTGGAATGAAGGAATTTGGCTAAGTCCATGGAGTTGGGTCATGTGGCTTAGGTTTGGATTTTGATTTGGTTTGATTTAGTTTTGACAATTTAAATGTATATTTCATTAAAATTTGTGAAGATGATTGAAAATATGATTGATTTTTGAGAAAATCAATTAGATTTGACTTGATTTAGATTTAGATTTGGCTAAGTCCATGGTGTAGGTCATATGGCTTAGGAAGGGTTTTGATTTAATTTGATTTAGTTTGATTTAGTTTTGATCATTTGAATGTAGATTTGATTTATATTTAGGAAGATGATTGAAGATATATATTCATTATGAGAAAATCAATTTATTTTGGATTTATTTGGATTAAGATTTGGCTAAGTCCATGGGATAGGTCATATGGCTTAGGATGGGTTTCAAGTTTGGATTTGATCATGGGCTTCAATCATTTGGTTTTGGAATTTGGGTTTGGATTTGGATTTGAATTTGATGTTTGGTTTAAGAAGGTGAACATGTATTGGATTTGCATTTTAGGGTAGGTGGATTATCCTAATCCCTAAGGCATAACTTAATCCTATGGTTAACCCTTCTAAGTATTTAGGCTTAGCTTAAGTTTTTACCTAAATGTTAGAAGTATCCTATGACTAGGGAAGTCTTAGTGCCTAGAAGACTCCTAAGTCTAAAATTGGAAGATTGAATCCGCACTCCAAAAGTGAGGTCAACATGTTTTAGGCTTCATAGTGTTGCCCTTGGAGATAGATGATTGGAAGTCCGAAGCCAAGTTTCACATTATAGGCTTGGATACATCTTTCAATGCTTTGCTTGGGAGACCATGGATACTGTGAAAAAAATAGTTCCATCATCTCTACATTAGTGTTCAAAGTTTGTGAGAGGTGGTATCATCTACTACGTCAAAGGAGATCTCAAGTCATTTACAGTTCACAAGGTTTGCATATGAGGATGTGGCTTACCTCCCTCAAAATCAACAAGTCTATTCTCATGAACTTGCCCAAAGTTTAAAAATAGAAAAAAAAAGAAAAAGAAAAAGAAAAATAAAGAGAAAAAGAAAAAGAAAAGAAAAGAGAAAATGAAAAATAAAATAAAAGGGAGCATAAATAGACTTGGAAGAGGAAGTGGAGCATGACATTAGATTCCACCTACAGTTCGTTACTCCATTCGAACATATGGGTAGGATGACCTGACCTCCACCAGGTAGAGAAAGAGACCAGTTCAAAGGCAGTCCTAGGGGTGGAAAACCTCTTTATTGGCCACTCAATAGAAGATATATCCTAGCTACTAGGAGTACACCTGTTATCCATATAGACTTAGAATCTAGTCCATAGGATGAGTCTTATATGGTTAGCACACCAGCCAACTCTTCACAGTAGTAGATTCCCTTGGAGGTGACACTTGAGCTAGATAGTGATGAATATCAAGCTCCAAAGCAAAGTATAAGTGTATCCAAGTCTATATGTAAAATAATTAAGCATCAGTTGGGAACCTTAGCTTTTCACTCAAAAAGTTGAGGTTTTGGTAGTTAAAGAAGCCCTTAAGTCAACCATAGGTGTGAAGACTCAAAGATCCTTTCTGGGCGCATCATCCTCAAGTCAAGAAGTTGATGTAGAACTTGAGGATGATTCATATAAAGATTTAATATAATTACCTTTTGATTGGTACTTGCCTTCTGTTCATAATTTAGAAAACAAAGGGTTAATCCCACATATTAGATCAAAGCACAGGTTATGAATACTTTGAAAGAATATAAAAGAATAAATATAAAAGCTCTCAATCAAGATCGAAACTAGGATTCAGTACAGTGGGTCCAGTCGATGATGACGATTATTGCTTAGTCATCACTAATCATTTGGAATCTAATAGGTTCTTTTCAAATCACATTAACTCATATGAGGAGTTGTGCTTAGAAACTTTAGATGATTCATATGATTTTGAAGTTTAAGATGCACTGCCAGAGTTTGAAGAATAGATCAAGTCAACCATCGATGAGCTCAAGAAAATCAACTTAGGAAGTAAAGAAGACCCACACCTGACATACATCAGTTCTTTAATGAATGAAATTGAAACCAATGACTTAGTTAGGTTATTGATTAAGTTTAAGGACTTCTTTGTATCGAGTTATAAAGAGATTCTTGGATTGGCTCCTGACATAGCCATCCATAAAATAGCAATAGAGCCTACTTCTAATCCTATCAAGTAAGCTCCTAGACGCATGTGAGTAGACATTGAACAACAGGTCATTTCTGAAGTCAAGAAATTGATCGATGCTAGCTTCATCTAGGAGGAAAAATACCCTATCTGGTTAGCCAATGTTGTCCCAATTAATAAAAAAATGGACAAATTCACATATGCATTAATTTTAGGGATTTAAAAAAGGCATGTTCAAAAGACGAATTTCCACTACCAATCCTGGAGCTGATGGTGGACATTGCCTCATCTCATGCAGTCTTCACTTCTTGAATGGCTCATCTGGATATAACCAAATAAAGATGTCCCCTAAAGATGAAAGAAATACTATTTTTTGAACCTCGATCAGAATCTATTTCTATAAGGTCATGCCTTTCTGCCTTAAAAATGTTAGTGCTACATACCAGTGGGCTATGACTCGAATCTTCAATAAACTTATTCATCATCAAGTTGAGTTTATGTCGATGATCTCATGGTCAAAAGTAAAGAAAAGGAAGACCATCTCTTTGAATTGAGAGTAGGTTTCGAACAATTAAGATAATTTAACCTAAAAATGAACCTCATGAAGTATGCATTCAGAGTAGCTTCAGGGAAATTCCTTGGGTTTGTTGTCCGAGACCAGGGAATCGAATTCGATCTGGAGAAGATCAAGGCGATATTTAAAGTGCCACCCCCTAAATGTTTAAGTCAACTTTGATCATTCAAAGGGCGGTTGGCATACTAAGATGCATTATATCCAACATATCAGGAAGATGTCAGGCATTCTAAGCACTTATCAAAATGGATGTCAAGTTCAAGTGAGATGATAAGTGTGAGCATGCCTTCGAAGACATCAAGCATTACATGATGACACCGCTAGTTCTAGTAGTCCTTATCACAGTCATACCGCTCATAGTTTACACTACTACATTAGATGACTCCCTTGGTGCTTTGTTGGCCCAAGTCAATGACAAAGGAAAGAAAAATGTAGTCTACTGCCTTAACCATCATCTAATCCCTACTGAGGCTAATTATCTACCCATTGAGAGGCATAGCCTAGCTTTAATCTTTACATCCAAAAAGCTAGAACACTGCATGCTTCCTCATAAGGTTAACTTAATCTCTAGGATCAATCCACTATAGTATCTCATGACCTGACCAACACTATCTGGACGGTTGGCATCATGGTCCATGATCCTCTCACAGTTTGACAATACCTTCATAGCCCTCTATGCGATGAAAGGACAATCGCTAGTAGATTTTTTAGCAGCACACACACTTCCTATTGACTCTTCGCTTAATGATTATCTCCCTGATGAATGAATCATGAATTTAGAGAATACTAGCATTCACCACTAGGATATATACTTTGATGGTACAACTTCCCCTCAAAGAGGAAAAGAACCATAATCTACTACTCCAAGAAAGGTAGGGGTAGGAATAGTTCTCTTAACTCTAGATAATGATGTGATGTGATTCTCATATCATCTATCCAATCCTTGCACCAACAATGAAGTAGAATATGTAGCTCTGATTTCCGGTCTGGAGTTAGCCATTACTATAAGCATCTAGAACATCAATATCTTCAGGTATTCTTGGCTAGTTATTAACCAAATCATTGGGGTCCTATAAGGTTATAAAGCCCAAGTTGCATTACTACCATAAGTACACCATAGAGTTATTGGCCCATATCCCAGAGTTACCATTTATACAATTCCATAAGAAGAGAATGTTGTTGCGTATGCTTTAAATAAGCTTGCCAAGGAGTTGGCATGTCCGGAGGATGAGTTCATATCAATAAAGGTCCAAAATAGATAAGTCTTATCCCTTATTTATATTGAACTCATCAAAAGGTACACTCTTGATGGAGAGGTTCCATTGCCAAGAAGGACGAGGAGTTAGATTGGAGGCAACCATTCATGGATTACATAAATAAAGGATTATTGCCAAGAAGTCCCAAGCCTATGAGATGAGCCAGAGAGCACTTTCCTACACTCTTGTGGATGGTGTATTTATCGGCAATCTTTCGATCATATGTGATTATGTTATTTAGACAAGCATGAAACCTGTAAGATGGTGGTCGAGGTACACTCAGGATTATGTGGAGCTAACCAATCTTGTTTGAAGATGAAAGCCAAGATCAAGAGACTATGATACTATTGGCCATCGATGATCAAAGATTGCATGGATATGGCTAGGCGATGCCACCAATGTCAAATACACGGTATGGTCCTCCTCCAACCACCCAACATTCTACATCCTATATTGGCCTTATGGTCATTCGAGTGTTGGGGGTACCAACATAGTGGGTCTGATTGATCCTCTTTCTTTCAAGGTTCATCAGTTCATCTTAGTTACTAGTGACTACTTTTCCAAATGGGTGAAGGAGATTTTGCTTAAAGAGGTCATAGCTCTGCATGTGCTACATGTTTTTAGGAATACATAGGTTCATAGTGCCTCGAAAAATTATATCTGATAATGGTACTACATTCAAGAGCACAGAGATCAACATATTTGCTCAGAGACACAAAATAGATTGGAGATATTCTATCAATAACTACCTGATGGAAAATGGCTTAGCAGAAGCCTTCAATAAATCTCTCATCCAAATACAAAAGAAGACACTCGACAATGACAACTGATAGTGGCATAAGCAGTTAGTTGAAGCCTTGTGGGCCTACCGCACCACATATAGAATTCCAACTCAGTCTACTTCTTTCAACTTAGTGTATGGATCTCAAGCTATTCTTCCATTATAAGTTCAACTCCCATCACTAAATATAGCTATGGGTAGCAAGATCACAATAGAGTAGAACGCCAAGTTGTGATTAGCCTATAGGAATACCAAAATCTTGAGTTGTACAAAGCTAAAGTGATTCAAGCTCACAGCAAGTTGGTCCATCCTGGAGCTTTTCAAGTAGGAGAACATATTTTTGTTCTAAGGAGACCAATTGTTTCCCGTCATAAGATGAGTGGCAAGTTTTAATCCACTTGGGAAGGCCCTTTTTCCATAGGGAAGGCCTACCAAGAAGGATTTTGTCAGCTTATTAATCATAATGGAGATCGCTCAATGCTTCCAATCAATGAGCTCTACCTAAAGAAATATTATAAGTCATGTTTAAAAATAATCGTTATCAATGAAAATTTCATTTTGAATTGAATCTCTTCCATTCTGAAAGTATTCTTATTAGAAAATCCTCCATGATGTGTTTAGGGTAGGTGTAAAGAACCCAAGCATCCTATCCTTCATCGCACACAAAACACACAAACAAAACATATACACTTTAGAATATGATAATCTTCCTTACTTATGCCACACTTTCCTTCGGTGGCAAACTGCGGCACTTGCGGAGGTTTCATTTAAGGATGATTACCGCCTTTTTCCTGATTGCTTCTATGCATTTCCTATGGCCAAGTATATTTGAGGATAAGTCTCTAGCGGCTCCTTCCCTCTTGGCTTCAGTCATTTCCTCCCACCGGCACCCCACTTCGCTTACCTAGGGAGACTATCCACGATGATCAGGTTACTTGAAAAGTTGTAAGCTTACATTCTTTCTTTCTAGATTAATCATTGCAGATCGATGGGCACCTTAGGTTGGTTAAATCTCACTATGCTGATGGATACACCACTCATGCTGATGGATACACCTTAGGTTGGTTAGTTCTTGCACCTTAGGATACACCACTCATGGTAGATGTAAGTCTGCTATGCTTTCTCCTTGAGTTGGCCATTGTACACCTATAGGCTTTCTTTTCCATGGCTCAAGATAAGGCCCCTAGTAGCACCTCCCTTGTGGGCACTATATTTGGATCACATCCTTTGCGACCCCATTTAGACACTACCTGGGTTACTATCAGATTGGATAGTTCCCCTTTTTTAGCAACCACCCCTGTGGTTGGAGAGTCCATCCTATGGATTTGCATATTCTCCCTTGGTCCACTAAAATTGAGATAGGTAATGGCTGACATAGCCCCTTTTTAGTGTGGTCCCTTGCACACCAACAAGGTCCACACAAACATATAAATAAAATATATATTCACTTGAGGATTTGGAAACCCCGTGGTACCTTTTCCCAAGCTGGTATCCTATCTTTAGGGCAGTGTCAGTAAAACTCATAGGAATTATTTGACTATTCTTCAGTTGATATAAGTTGCTAATGACATTCACTCAGTAGTCACCTATAAGTCAGGTTCGATTTGTTGTGCTACCAATAGGTCAACCCAACGATTGTTCCCTACTTTAGAAGATGTAAGTCTGCTACGCCTTTTTTCAAGCATAGTCATTGCACACCAAAATTCAACCCCTTATGTTGGCTAGCTCTACCCCACGACTAGTAGACTGTCTCTTTGGATTTATAAATCTGAGATAGGACAAGTCCAATATAGCCCCTTGTCAGTGGGTCTATCACACACAAGCATGGTCCATAAATTAAATCAATTAAATTTGATCGAGCTCAAATCCCCGATGGATATTCCCTTAATTCAAAATTAAACTAAACCAAACAAATAATATCAAATAACATGAAATTAAGATAAATTAATCATGACTACTTTTATGTTGACATAAGTCCCCAGCGACATTCACTCAGTAGTCTCTATAGGTTAGGTTCGATTTGTTGTGCATCCAACATGTCACCCCAGCAGTTGTTCCTCGCTTTAGAAGATGTAAGTCTACTAGACCTTTTTTCTTAGCATTTGCAAAGGCAACCCCTTAGGTTGGCTAGCTCTACCCCGTAGGTAGACTATCCCTTTGGATTTGTAAACTTAAGGTAGGTCAAGGTTGATATAGCCCTTCTCAATGGGTCCATCACACACTTACAGGGTCCATACATTATCTCAGATTAAATTAAACCCAATCTAATTTTCTTCAGTGGAGTTAAATTACACCCTTCTCCCTAGTGGAGCAAATCATATATAAATAAGTCAAGCAAATAAATCAAATTCAAAACCAACCTCTCGGAGAACCAAATTAAACTCTCCAGTAGAGTCTAAATCAAACAAATCCAACCAAACTCTTATCCCAGCGGATACATCCCAAATAAATTTATGAAATCAAACTCAAATCCCAATCCCACAAATTCGAACTACTTTCTTAGTGGAAGGTTCATATACCCGATCCCCATCAGACTCAAGCCCATATCTCTAGTAGATATGCCTCCATATCAATTAAAATAAAACAAATTAAAGTCGATTCAATCTTAATCCTTGGCGGATTATAAATTCTTATCCCTAGCAGATCTTTTTTCCATAAATCATATAATCAAATCAAATTCAAACCTTATCCCAAACATATTTCTTGTATGGTCTTGACAAAGACCCCTCACATGTCATGTCCAATGCATGTATGATCCCCTAGCGGATCTCCCTCCACATCCATCACATGGAATTCTCATAAAATCTTATTTCTTCTCTTATGCACACCTTTAATACTTCAACCAAAAGCTAACAATGTATTGCTCAAATTACATCATCTTAACATTGTAATCAGATTTTATGATTTGTGATTATGCAAGCTCAAACTAACTATACAATATCATGCTAAACATATTATATGTGAATTAACACACACTATATTATATTATAATATATGATGTTATATTATAATTTGTATAATATAATATATTGTCTAACATTACACATCATTAGAATCACTTAAAATGAACAAATAACAAAATTTTCTCAAAATATGAATAATGTTCATTTTGGATGTAAAATTGTTGTTTTTATTTGAAATGGTACAAAATAGCATAATTTTGGTGTTGTTCTTAGTGTGTGTGTGAATTTGGCCAAAGTCTTCCATCTCAACCTTCAAATTAACATTTTTGTGAGTTTTGACCAATGTATTATAACAAAAGTAAAACATACTAAAATGTACAATAACTTTTAGTAACACACCACACATTCATATATATGTGAAGTTATATTGTTATGTACATTATATATTAATATGCTTTCATATAATATATTATCTTACAATACACATTAAAATGAATCACTTTAAGCAAAAAATTTATAAAATTTGTTTGAAAATCGAACATTTATTTTGGATGCAAAATTCATTCTTTTTTTTATTAAATGACACACCATAGCACACCCCAATGATGTTCCCTAAATCTTACCTTAAATTTGGCCAAATCCATCATCTATAAATCAATATTTTTATGAATTACTAGTACAAACTCTACTACATCATACTATAACAAACTAAAATATGTTAAACTAATGCATGATGCTACACTATATTATGGCATTCTATATTATAATACACTATAACATATTATATTATATTATATTGCATATCACATCACAAGGGATTGCTTAAAATAAAAAATCATAAAATTATTCTAAAGAATAAAAACTATATATTTTAGTCATTATCACTTACATATTTTAAATTGAAACAATATATTATGATGCCATGATCTACCAATTATGAATTTGGTCAAATTCCATCATTTTAAAGTCTAAATCAACATTTTTATAAATAATGCTAGTGTAGGCTCAACTACATGATTGTAAAATACTAAAATAATTTAAAATGCATAGAACAATATATTATGATATATGATGCAATGCAATGTTACAATATATAATATTAATTTTGAACATAAAATCTTACTTTTTAGAGTACAACTACAACCTAATTCCCACTTTAAATTTAACAAATTTCATTATCTTATTTATTAAATCAATATTTTTATTATTTATAATAAAATAGACTATAGGGCACAATACCATAATTTACTAAAACATTTTAAAACATCTTATAACATTCAAATGACATCACTACATGCTCAAATACATGATGCTACATTATACTATAATATGTGGTATTATAATATGATTTAAGGTTAGGGTTTAGGGTATTCAAATCTCTAATAGTTAAGGGAAAGTCTCTTGAAGATATTTTATTTAGCTACCATAATTATCTTAGGAGGATTAAGTCATTCTTTAGTTCTACTCCTAATGATATCTTTATTCAAGGCTTAGGGTTTAGGGTTTAGGTTTTAGGGTTTTAATTTAGTTTAGAGTTCCATCAGGGTTTAGGTTTATTGTTTGAGGTTTTTATTTTAGTTTAGGGATTTTAGTTTTATTTTGCCTTTAGATCTGGGTTAGTGGATGGTGATTTAGTAGTTTAGATTTTAGGGTTTAGGGTTTAGGGTTAGTTTAGGGTTTACTATTTTGGGTTTAGGGTTTAGGGTTGTAGGTTTTGGGGTTTAGGGTTTACGATATATGTTTTAAGATTTAGGGTTTTAGAGTTTAGGGGTTTAGGGTTTAGATATAGGGATTAAAGTTTAGAGTTTAGGGTTTAGGATTTAGAGTTTAGGGTTTTAGGGTTCAGGGTTTAAGGTTTAGGGTTGTAGTTTAGGGTTTAGGGTTTAGGTTTAGATTTAGGTTTAGGATTTAAGGTTTAGGGTTGCTTTTTTAAAATTAAGAAAATTGATAGGTTTAATTTTACTTAGTTTATTTAGTTTATTAAGTTTATTTTTTATTTATTTAAGTTTCTTTTATTTTTTTATTATTTAAGTTCATTTTTTATTTTTATTTAGTTTAGTTTATTTATTTTAGGTTTATTTATATTAGTTTAGATTTTATCTTAGTTCATTTTTTTTAAGTTTAGGTTTATTTTTAATTTTGTTTTATTTTATTTTATTTTTTTAGGTTATGTTTTATTTTTTATTTTTTTAGGTTTAGGTTTAGGTTTTTATTTTAATTTTTTTGGTTTAGGTTTTGGTTTTTTATTTAGGTTTATTTTAGGTTTATTTTTTTTATTTTAGGTTTAGGTTTATTTTAGTTTATTTTATTTTATTTAGTTTAGGTTTAGGTTAGTTTAGTTTATTTAGGTTTAGGTTTAGGTTTTATTTATTTTAGTTTAGCTTATTTTAGTTTAGGTTTAGGTTTATTTTATTTTATTTTAGGTTTATTTTTTTTTTTTTTTTTTGGGTTTATGGTTTATTTTTTTATTTATTTATTTTTTATTTTAGGTTTATTTTTTTGGTTTAGGTTTTATTTAGTTTTATTTTATTTTATTTTTTTAGGTTTATTTTATTTATAGTTTTATTTTATTTATGTTTTTTAATTCATAGGTTTATATTATTTTTTTTTAGTTTAGGTTTTTATTTATTTCATTTTTATTTTATTTTTATTCTATTTTTAGGTTTAAGTTTAGCTTTTAGTTTAGGAATTTATTTTATTTTATTTATTTTAATTTGTTTAGGTTTAGGTTTTATTTATTTATTATTTTATTTTAGGTTTATTTAGTTTAGGTTTAGGTTTTATTTTTTAGGTTTTAGTTTTAGGTTTATTTTAGGGTTTAGGTTTAGGGTTTATGGTTTAGGCTAGGGTTTATTTAGGGTTTATGCTTTAGGTTTAGATTTTTAGGTTTAGGGTTTAAGGTAGAGAAATAACTTATTTTTTAGGGTTAATTTAAGGTTTAGGGTTTTTAAGGCTTATGGTTTAGGGTTAGTTTAGGGTTTAGTGTTTTAAGATTTAGGGTTTAGGGTTTATGGTTTAGGGTTAGGGTTAGGGTTTATGGTTTAGAGTTTAGGGTTTAGAGTTTAGGGCTTAGGGTTTAGGGTTAGTTTAGGGTTTTTTAGGGTTTAGGGTTTGGGATTTAAGTTTATGTTTTAAGATTAGTTTTAGGGTTTAAGGTTAGTTTTAGGGTTTTATAAATTAAATAAATAGGTTTATTTTATTTAGTTTATTTATTTTATTTTATTTATTTTTATTTTTTATTTTATTTAGTTTAGTTTATTTATTTTAATAGGTTTTTTATTTTAGTTTATTTTTTTAGGTTTAGGTTTAGGTTTATGTTTAATTTTTAGTTTAGTTTTATTTTTAGTTTATTTTTTAGATTTTATTTTTTATATTTAGGCTTAGGTTTAAGTTTTAATTTTATTTTTTTAGGTTTAGGTTTTAGGTTTTTATTTTAGGTTTATTTTTAGGTTTTATTTTTCAATTTAGGTTTAGGTTTAATTTTTATTTATTTTATTTTATTTAGTTTAGGGGTTAGGTTTAGGTTTAGGTTTTATGTATTTTTTGTTTAGTTTATTTTATTATAGGTTAGAGTTTATTTTATTTTATTTATTTTATGTTTAGGTTTTTTTTATTTTGGGTTTAGGTTTTATTTTTTATTTCTTTTTTAGGTTTTAGTTTTAGGTTTACTTTTTGGGCTTAGGTATTTATTTAGTTTTTATTTAATTTTTTTAGGTATATTTTATTTTTATTTTATGTTTAGTTTTTATTTTATTTAGGTTTTTTAGGTTTATTTTATTTTTTATTTTGATTTAGGTTTTAATTTATTTTATTTTAGTTTTGTTTTTCTTTTTTATTTTATTATATTTTTACATTTAAGTTTAGGTTTAGGTTTAGGTTTAGGTTTTAGTTTATGTTTTTATTATATTTTATTTTTATATTTTAATTAGGTTTAGGTATTTTATTTAGTTTATATTTAGGTTTATTAGTTTTTAGGGTTTAGGGTTTGGAGTTTAGGGCTTAGAGTTTAGGGTTTTTGGGCTTAGGGTTTTAAGATTTAGGGTTTAGGATTTAGTGTTTAGAATTTAGGGTTTAGGGTTTTAGGATTTATGATTTAGGGTTTAGGGTTTAGGGTTTGGGGTTTACTTAGGGTTTAGGGTTAGTTTAGGGTTTATGGTTGTAGGTTTAGGGTTTTTTTAGGTTTAGCGGTTAGGGTTTAGGGTTGTAAGTTTAGTGTTAGTTTTAGGGTTTAGAGTTTAGGGTTTAGGGTCTAAGATTAAGGTTTGGGGTTTAGGGTTTAATATTTTTTTTAAAAAAATAAGTAAACTAGTATGTTTAAGTTTATTTAGTTTATTTTATATTTATTTTATTTTATTTTTATTTAGGTTTATTTTTTATTTTTATTTAGTTTAGTTTACTTAATTTAGTTTATGTTTTTTATTTTAGTTTATTTTTTGGGTTTAGGTTTAGGTTTATGCTTATTTTTTATTTTATTTTTTATTTTATTTTTTTCATTTCAATTTCATTTTTTATTTTAGGAATAGGTTTAGGTTATTAATTTTTATTTTTTGCTTTAGGTTTTAGGTTTTTATTTTAGTTTTATTTTTAGGATTGATTTTTTAGTTTAGGTTTACGTTTACTTTTAGTTTATTTTATTTTATTTAGTTTAGGGTTTTGGTTTTGGTTTTATTTATTTTAGTTTAGTTTATTTTAGTTTATGTTTAGGTTTATTTTATTTTGTTTATTTTAGGTTTAGGTTTTTTTTAGTTGAGGGTTTAGGTTTTATTTTTTTATTTATTTTTAGGTTTTTTTAGGTTTATTTAATTTTTAATTTAGTTTAATTTTTATTTATTTTATTTTAGTTTAGTTCTTATTTTTTAATTATTTTATTATTTTTACAATTAGGTTTAAGTTTAAGTTTTAGTTTAAGTTTTTATTTTATTATTTAATTTAGGTTTAGGTTTTTTTATTTATTTTATTTTAGGTTTTATTTAGTTTAGTTTAGGTCTTTAGGTTTTAGGTTTAGGGTTTAGTGTTTATTTTAGGGTTAGGTTTAGGGTTTTAGGTTTAGGATTTTAGGTTTTAGGGTTTAGGGTTAGGGTTTAGATTTAGGTTTATGTTTAGTGTTTATAGGTTTAGGTTTAGGTTATTTTAGGGTTTAGGTTAGCTTAGGTTTAGGTTAGTTTAGGGTTTAGGTTTCTTTAGGGTTTTAGGGTTTAGGGTTTAGGGTTTAGGGTTTTTTAGTTTAGGGTTTAGGTTTTAGGGTTTAGGGTTTAGGGTTTAGCATTTAGGGTTTAGGGTTTAAGGTTAGGGTTTGGGTTTAGGGTTTAGGGTTTAAGGTTTTTTAGGGTTAACGGTTAGTTTTAGTGTTTTGGGTTTTTTTAAATTAAGGAAACTAGTAAGTTAAGGTTTATTTACTGTATTACATTTTTTTTTTAATTTAGGTTAATTTTTTATTTTTATTTAATTTAGTTTATTTATTTTAGTTTAGACTTTTTATTTTAGTTTATTTTTTATGTTTAGGTTTAGATTTATGTTTATTTTTTTAGTTTAGTTTTATTTTTATTTTATTTTTTAGGTATATTTTTTTTTTTTTATTTTAGGTTTAGGTTTTATTTAGTTTTTTATTTTATTTTAAGTTTATTTTATTTTATTTTACATTTAGTTTTTTATTTAGGTTTTTTTTTAATTTTAATTTATTTTAGTTAAGTTTAGGTTTTTTTATTTATTTTATTTTAGTTTAGGTTTAGGTTTAGGTTTAGGTTTAGTTTTATTTTTTAGTTTTTTATTTTTTTTATTTTTTATTTTGTTTAGGTTTACATTTTATGATTTATTTTATTTTTAGGTTTTATTTAGTTTAGGTTTAGGTTTTTAGGGTTTAAGTTTTAGGATTTAGGGTTTGGGGTTTAGGGTTGTAGGTTTTAGGATTTAAGATTTAAGGTTTTAGACTATTTATTTTAGTTTAGACTTTTTATTTTAGTTTATTTTTTATGTTTAGGTTTACATTTATGTTTATTTTTTAGTTTAGTTTATTTTTTTTTTATTTTTTTGGTTTATTTTATTTAGGTTTTATTTAGTTTTATTTATTTTATTTTAGTTTATTTTAATTTTACATTTAGTTTTATTTAGGTTTTTATTTTAATTTTATTTTATTTTTAGTTAGTTTAGGTTTATTTATTTTATTTTATTTAGGTTTAGGTTTAGGTTTAGGTTTAAGTTTTATTTTTAGTTTTTATTTTAATTTATTTTTTTTATTTTATTTAGGTTTAAATTTTTATGATTTATTTTATTTTTAGGTTTTATTTAGTTTAGGTTTAGGTTTTTAGGGTTTAAGGTTTAGGATTTAGGGTTTGGGGTTTAGGGTTGTAGGTTTTAGGGTTTAAGATTTAAGGTTTTAGGTTTTGGGTTTTAGGGTTTAGGATTTATGGTTTAGGGTTTAGGGTTTTAAGGTTTAGGGTTTTAGGTTGTAGGTTTAGGGTTCAGAGTTTAGGGTTTAGGTTTAGTTTTAGGGTTTAGGGTTTAGGGATAGGTTTTTTTAGTTTAGGTTTATGTTTATTTTGTTAATTTTTTATTTATTTTAGCTTATTTTATTTCTATTTTTATTTAGGTTTATTTTTTTATTTAGTTTAGTTTAATTATTTTGGGTTTATTTATTTTAGTTTAGATTTTTATTTAAGTTTATTTTCTTGGTTTAGGTTTATTTTTGAGTTTAGTTTTTTTTTAGGTTTATGTTTTATTTTTTATTTTTACGTTTAGGTTTAGGTTTTTATTTTATTCTTTTAGGCTTAAGTTTTAGTTTTTATTTTAGGTTTGTTTTTACATTTTTTTTAGATTAGTTTAGGATTTTATGTATTTTATTTTAGTTTACTTTTTATTTTTTCTTTTATTTTCTTTGTAGGTTTAGGTTTTAGTTTAAGTTTTTATTTTATTTTATTTTGGTTTAAGTTTTTTATTTATTTTATTTTTAGGTTTTATTTAGTTTAGGTTTAGTATTTTAGCTTTTTTGGGTTTAGGGTTTAGGGTTTAGGTTTAAGGTTTAGGGTTTAGGGCTTAAGGTTTAGGGGTTAGGGTTTAAGGTTTAAGGTTTTAGGGTTTAGAGTTTATGCTTTTAGGGTTTAAGGTTTAAGGTTTAGGTTTTTTATGTTAGTTTAGTTTAGGGTTTAGGGTTTTATTTTTAATAGAAGAAATCAAATTCAACATTTTTCTTTTGATTTCATCAACCAAATTATTTTATGACATAGTGATGACATAGATATGAGGTTCAAATAGATAGTTTAAAGACAGTTTAAGTAGTTTGGATTTATTCTTATTTCTCTAGTTTAGAACCACCAAAGTCTCGAGTAGGGATTTATTATCTCTCCCTATTATGGTTGTAATCTTATTTTATGCTTTACCACCACCTTATATCCAGGTTTATTTTTTTGCCATCACCTGTATTTAGGTTATGTTTAGTTAGTTGTTAGGGTTTAGATTTTAGGTTTATTTAGGTTATTTTATTTATTTAGTTACTTTAGATTTAGGTTTAGGGTTTGGGGTTTAGGGTTAGGGTTTAGGGTTGAGGTTTTAGGGTTTTAGGGTTTATGTTTTTAGGGATAAGGGTTTAGGGTTAGGGTTTAGGGTTTATGGTTTAGGGTTTATGGTGTAGTGTTTAGGCTTTAGGGTTTAGGGTTTTAAGGGTATAGGGATTAGGGTTTAGAGTTTAGGGTATTAGTTTTATTTTATTTTTTTAGGTTTAGGATTTATTTTTTATTTTTAGGTTTAGGTTTAGGTTTTTTATTTTATTTTTTTTTAGGTTTAGGTTTTGGTTTTTTTATTTTTTAAGTTTATTTTTTATTTTATTTTTTTAGTTTAGGTTTAGGTTTATTTTAGTTTATTTATTTTATTTATTTAGGTTTAGTTTATTTATTTGTTTAGTTTAGGTTTACTTATTTTTGGTTTAGTTTATTATAGTTTAGGTTTAGGTTTATTTTATTTTCTTTTTTATTTTAGGTTTAGGTTTTTTTAGTTTAGGTTTTAAGTTTTATTTTTTTTTTTATTTATTTTATGTATTATTTTTTAGGTATTTTTTAATTTAATTTTATTTTATTTTAGGTTTATTTATTTTATTTTATTTAAGTTTTTTATTTTTAGATTTATTTTTTTCGTTTAGTTTACTTTTTTATTTGTTTTATTTTAGTTTAGTTTTTATTTTTTATTTTATTTTATTTTTAAGTTTAGGTTTATGTTTATGTTTAGGTTTTAATTTGATTTTATTTTTTTATTTTATTTATGTTTTGGTTTATTTATTTATTTTATTATAAGGTTTTATTTAGTTTAGGTTTAGGTTTTTAGGTTTTTAGGTTTTTAAGGTTTAGGGTTAAGGTTTAGGGTTTGGGGTTTAGGGTTTAGGGTTTAGGGTTGTAGCTTTTAGGGTTTAGAGTTTAGGGTTTAAGGTTTAGGGTTTTATGGTTTATGGTTTAGGATTTATGGTTTAAGTTTTAGGGTTTTATGGTTTTGGGTTTAGGGTTAAGGGTTTAAGGTTTAGGATTTTTTTAATTTGTTATTATTATTTTTTTTAAATTTTTTTAAAATTTAGAAAACTGGTAGTTTAGGTTTATTTAGTTTATTTATTTTATGTTTTATTTATTTTAGTTTATTTTTATTTTTATATTTATTTTTATTTAGTTTAGTTTATTTATTTAAGGTTTATTTATTTTAGTTTATTTTTTAGGTTTAGATTTATTTTTAGTTGAGTTTTATTTTTATTTTATTTTTAGGTTTAAGATTTAATTTTTTATTTTATTTCTTAGTTAAAGGTTTAGGTTTTGATTTTAGGTTTATTTTAAGATTTTATTTTTTTTTACTTTAGGTTTAATTTTATTTTTAGTTTATTTTATTTTATTTAGTTTAGGTTTAGGTTTAAGTTTAGTTTATTTTAGGTTTAGGTCTCGATTTTATTTATTTTAGTTTAGAATTAGGATTAAGTTTATTTATTTTTTATTTTAGGTTAAGTTTTTATTTTTAGTTTAGGCTTTTGGGTTTTATTTTTTCTTTATTTTTAGGTTAATGTTTTTTATTTAATTTTATTTAATTGAATTTCGGGTTTATTTTATATTTTTATTTGTTTAGTTTTATTTTCTTTAAGTTTTATTCTTAGGTTTATTTTAATTTTGAGTTTAGTTTAAGGTTTTATTTATTTTATTTTAGTGTATTTTTATTTTTTTTTATTTTTAGGTTTAGGTCTAGGTTTTAATTTAGTTTTTATTTTATTTTATTTTTTTTATTTAGGTTTATGTTATTTTATTTATGTTTTTTTTAGTTTTTTTTAGTTTAGGTTTTTTTTGGGGTTTAGTGTTTAGGGTTTATGGTTTAGGATTTCGGTTTTAGGGTTTAGGTTTTAGTATTTAGGCTTTAGGGTTTAGGGTTTTTAGGGTTTAAGGATTAGGTTTTATTGTTTTAAGGGTTTAGAGTTTTGGGTTTAAGTTTTAAGTTTTAGGATTTAGTTAATTTGTTATTATTATTTTTTTAAATTTTTAAAATTTAAAACCCATTTTAGTTTATTTAGTTTATTTTATTTTATGTTTTATTTATTTTTATTTTTATTTTTATTTTATTTTAGTTTAGTTTATTTATTTGGTTTATTTATTTTAGTTTATTTTAGTTTAGATTTATTTTTAGTTGAGTTTATTTTATTTTATTTTTAGGTTTAAGATTTAATTTTTTTATTTTATTTCTTAGAAGGTTTAGGTTTTGATTTTAGGTTTATTTTAAGATTTTATTTTTTTTATTTTAGTTTAATTTATTTTTAGTTTATTTTATTTTATTTAGTTTAGGTTTAGGTTTAAGTTTAGTTTATTTAGTTTATCTATTTTATTTATTTTATTTTTTATTAGGATTAAGTTTTATTTATTTTTATTTTAGGTTAAGTTTTTATTTTTATTTTAGTTTTGGGTTTTATTTTTCTTTATTTTTAGGTTAATGTTTTATTTAATTTTATTTAACTGAATTGTTTTATTTTATTTTTATTTAGTTTTTATTTCTTTAAGTTTTATTCTTATTTTATTTTAATTTGAGTTTATTTTTTTATTTATTTTATTTTAGTGTATTTTATTTTTTTATTTTATTTAGGTCTAGGTTTTAATTTAGTTTTATTTTATTTTATTTTTTTATTTAGGTTATTTTATTTTATGTTTTTTTAGTTTTATTTAGGTTTTTTTTTTTTAGCTCTTTTATTTGGCTAGGCCTAGGTAGTTTGTGGGCTTTAGCCTAGGGCTCAGGGTTTGATTAGGTTTAGTTTGGGTAGAGTTGGGCCTAAGTTTTTGTAGGGTCAGGGTTAAAGTTTTTGTGGTAGTAGGGCTATGGTCAGTTAGGGCCTAGGGTTTTGGGTCATAGGGTAGGTTTAGGGTTTAGTTTTAAATTCAAACCAATTATAATTTAATTAATTTATTTATTATTAGATTTTATATTTAGATTTATTTTATTTTATTATTTATCTATTTTATTTTATTTATTTATTTTAGTTAGATTTTATTTTAGTTTATTTTAAGTTTAGGTTTAGTTTGCATTTTAGTTTAGTTTTATTTTTATTATACTTTAGATTTATTTTTTATTGTTTATTTTAGTTTAGGTTGGTTTTTATTTTTAGTTTATTGTTAGGTTTTATTTTTACTTATTTTATTTTATTTTATAGGGTTTAGGTTTAGTTTATTTTAGTTTAGGTTTTAGGTTTATTTTATTTTATTAGTTTAGGTTTATTTTAATTTTTTACTTTAGGTTTAGTTTTTATTTTATTTTAGGTTTTATTTTCTATTTTATTTTTAAGTTTATTTTAGGTTTAGATTTTATTTAGTTTATTTTATTTATAGGTTTATTTTATTTTATGTTTAGTTTTATTTATTTAGTTTTTTTATTTTAGGTTTATTTTATTTTTTTATTTAGTTTATTTTATTTATTATATTTTAGTTTATTTTATTTTTTTTATTTTATTTTATTTTTTCTTTTTTAAGTTTAGGCTCAGTTTAGTTTTAGGTTTTATTTTATTTTATTTTTTATTTTAGGTTTAGTTTAAGTTTTTAGGTTTTATCAGTTTGGGTTTGGTAGAGTTGGGTTAGTATAGGATTTAGGGGAGGTTTAGGGTTTAGGGTTTAGGTTGTGGATTTAGGGTATGGTTTGGGTAGGCTCAGTGGTCTAAGCAGTGGCTCAGGGTCAGGAGGTCTGGCCTAGGGTTTGGGTTTTTAGTACCATTAGGTAGGGTTTAAAAATTTTAAAACTGTAGTTTATATTTTATTATTTATTTATTTATTTTTTATTTTTATTTTATTATTTTATTTAGTTTAGTTTAATTATTTTAAGTATTTATTTTATAGGTTTTATTTTAGTTTATTTTTTAGTTTAGGTTTATTTTAGTTTAGTTTATTTTATTTTAGTTTAGTTTAGGTATTTTTTTATTTTTTAGGTTTAGGTTTTATTATTTTTTTTTTTGGGTTTAGGTTTTGTTTTATTTTTTTATTTTAGGTATTATTTTTAAATTTAGTTTATATTTTATTTATTTTATTTTAGTTTAGTTTTTATTTATAATTTTATTATATTTTCATTTTAGGTTGAGGTTTAGGTTTAGGTTTTGATTTTTATTTTATTTTATTTTATTTTGGTTTAGGTTTTTTATTTATTTTATTTTTAGGTTTTATTTAGTTTAGGTTTAGGTTTTTAGCTTTTTCGGGTTTAAGGTTTGGGGTTTAGGGTTTAGGGTTTAGAGTTTATGGTTTAGGTTTTAGGGTTTAGGGTTTAGGATTTAGGTTTCAGGTCTAGGGTTCATGTTTTAATTTAGGGTTTAGTTTTTTTAGTTATTTTATTAATAAAGAACAAATTCAGATTCAACATTTCTTCTTTTTGATTTCATCAACCAAATAACACACCATATTTTCTGAGGCAAAAGCGAAGACATAGATAAAAAATGAGCATGCATAGAGCAAATAAAAAACCTTAGATAATTAGAATTATCTCTACTATAAAGACACAGTTTTGTAAGTAACAGATCGGATTGACTATTCTTCGCTTTCTCTTTTCATAAGAACCACCCACTCGAGTAGCGAGATCCACCATCATATCCCAGATCTCTCCCTCCACCAACACCACAACTATAATCTTCATCCCTCCTTCAGCCTCCATAACCACCACTACTCTGACCACCACCTTCATATCCACCAGCACCACCAGATCCCCCACCACCACTACAATAATCGTCACCTTTGCCTTCTCCTCCATTCTTAGGGTATAAGTTTATTAGGTTTTAGGATTATTTTTTAGTTTATTTTGGTACTTTAGGTTTACAAGAGTTTAGAGTTTTATTTAGGTTTTAGGGTTTATGCTTTTATTTGTGGGTTTTTATTTAGTTTGGAGGGTTTAGCATAGTTTTTTGCTTTTTTAGAGTTTAGGTATTATTAAGGTTATTTTAGGGTTTAGTTGGTTTTAGGGTTTAGTTTAGGCTTAGTAGGGTAGGTAGGGTTAGGGCTATTTTAGTTTAGGTTATTTTAGTATAGTTTATTTTACCTTTTATTTTATTTAGGTTTATTTTATTTTTTATTTAGTTATTTATTTATTTAGGTTTATTTATTTTAGTTTTTTTTTATTATTTATTTTTAGGTTTAGTTTAGTTTATGTTATCTTTAGTTTAATTTTTTTAGGTTCAGTTTATTTTTTTTTATTTTTATAGGTTTTTTTATTTTTTTAAGTTTAGGTTTAGGTTTATTTTATTTATTTTAGGTTTTGATTTTAATTTATTTAGTATTTTTTAGTATTTTTATTATTTTATTGTTTAGGTTATTTATCTTATGTAGGTTTTATTTATTTAGTTTATTTAGTTATTTATTTATTTTGTTTTATTTTGGTTAGGTTTTTTTATTTAGTTTTAGGTTTTATTTTTCATTTATTTAGGTTTTATACATTTATTTTTAGGTATTTTAGGATTATTTTTTTATTTTTTATTTTATTTTTAGTATTTTATTTTTTATTCACATTTAGTTTTTATATACTTATTTGTTTTAAGTTTTAATTTATCTTTAGTTAGGTTTTAGTTGTTTATCTTAGTTTAGTTTTATTTTTATTTCTTTCATGTTATAGTCTTGGTATAAGTTTTTTTTATTTTTTTATTTTATTATTTTTAGTTTATTTATTTAGTTTTTTTTTCAGTCAGGGTTAGGGTTTGTATTTAGGCCTAGGGTTTAGATTTTGTTTTTAGGGTTTTATAGTTTAGGCTTATGGTTTGTGGAGATTAGTTTTTATTTTATTTAGGTTTACTTAGTTTATTTATTTTATTTTATTTTTTTATTTTTTTATTTTATTTAGTTTAATTTATTTGTTGAGGTTTATTTGTTTTAGTTTATTTTAAAGTTTATTTTTTTTAGTTGAGTTTTATTTTATTTTATTTTTTTTGGTTTAGGTTTATTTTTTTTTATTTTAGTTTTAGCTTTAGATTTTATTTTATTTTAGGTTTATGTTTAAGTTTTATTTTAAGTATAGGTTTACATTTTAGTTTTTTATTTATTTAGTATTTTATTTATATTTTATTTGGGCTCTTTTGTCAAGTTTATTTTAGTTTAGGTTTATTTTATTTAGTTTAGTTTATTTTAGTAGGTTTAGTTAATTTTATATCTTTTATTATTATTAGTTTATTTTTTAGTTTAGGTTTGTGTTTTATTTTATTTTATTTTAGGTTTAGGTTTTATTTAGTTTCATTTATTTTATCTTTTATTTTATTATATTTTCGTTCTTTTATCTTATTTTATTTTTTATCTTAGGTTTATTCATTTTCATTCCAGGTTTTTATTTATTATATTAGTTTTATTTTTTATTTTATTTTTTTAAGTTTAGGTTAGGTTTAATTTTGGGCTTTATTTTATTTATTTTATTTTTTATGTAGGTTTATTTTAGTTCAGTTTTTTTTTTTGGGTTTGTGGCTCAGGCCTAGGTTTATGATTTAGGCTCAGTTTTAGGGTATGCTTTAGGTTGGGTTTGGGTTTGTGGGTTAGCTTAGGTTTTCATTGGTTTAGGAGCTTAGGGATTGTTTAGTCAGGATTTTAGGGTTTTATGTTTTCAGTTTTGTGAGTTTTAGGCTCATTCTAGGGTCAGGCTAGTGGTTATTAGTGCAGGGTCATTGATTTATGATTTTAGGCCTAGTTAGGCTCATTATTTTAGACAGGATTTAGGTTTTATTTTTTTTCTTTTTTTATTTTAAAATTATATCTTTAGGTTTATTTCTTTTTGTTTTTTAATTTAATTATTTATTTTATTTTTATTTATTTTTTTATTTAGTTTAGTTTATTATTTGTGGTTTATTTTATTTTAGTTTATTTTAGGTTTAGGTTTATTTTTACATATTTTATTTTTTATTTTATTTTAGTTTAGGTTTTATTTTTTATTTTTTGGTTTGTTTTTTTTTTATTTTATTTTTTAGGTTTAGTTTTTTTTATTTTATTTTATTTTATTTTAGTTAGGTTTAGGTTTATTTTAGTTTATTTTATTTTATTTTGTTTAGGTTGAGATTTAAGTTTAGATTATTTTAGGTTTAGGTTTAGGTTTTATTTATTTTAGTTTAGTTTATTTTATTTAGCCCAGTTTAAGTTTATTTTATTTATTTTTTTTATTTTGGTTATGTTTTATTTTTTTATTTTATTTTAGTTTATTTTTAGGTTTAAGCATTTATTTAGTTTTATTTTATTTTATTTTAGGTTTATTTTTTATATTTCTTTATGTTTACTTTTATTTATTTAGGTTTTTTTTCTTGGTTTATTTTATTTTTTGGTTTAGTTTAGGTTTATTTTTTATTTTGTGTATTTTAATATTTTATTTTATATTTAATTTTAGGTTTAGGTTTAGTTTAAGTTTTATTATATTATGTTTTTTATTTTATTCAAGTTTATGTTTTTTTATGTTTTTTTAAGGTTTTAATTAGGTTTAAGTTTTTTTTTAGTTTTAGGGTTTAGGGTTTAGGTTTTAGGGTTTAAGATTTAAGGTTATTTTTTAATTTTCATGTTTTAATTAACTTTTAAGCATGCTGGACAAAGAATTGAATAATCCAGATCAACAAACAATCAAGACAAGAAGACAAAGAAAAGGCAAAGAAGAAATTCATAGTACACCCATTCGTAATAGACATTGCATTCCAAGGAGATAAGAAGACAAGCCTAATCAACCTAGATGGGAATAGAAACAAAGAAGCATAGATCATACTATCGTGAAAAAACAAGAGTGCACACAAACAAGAAGGGCAATTAAAAAAGCCAACCCAACAACAAAATAGTTAGTGCAACATTGGAACCACCGAGGATAACAAAATGGGGATTCAAATTGGGTCCTAATCTAGAAAAAAATAAGACAACATAACCAAGACAAAAAATAGCCAAGACATAGCCAAGACAAGGACAACAAGACAAGGGACAAGAAGATGGCCATAGAACCTCTCAATCAGACTGTACAGTTAGTAACCCAGATAAAGTAAAAAATATGGAAAAAAAGCGCAAAATGCATACCAAAAAAAACAATAATAAAGAAAAAAATAGCTTAACATAGACCCTAAAGTCCTACAACCAACAAAGATAGAGTCAACATTGAATCAGAGGATAGAAAATATCCAAGACAACAAAAGCTAAGATAAGAAAAAACCGTATGGCTGTAGAACCACCCATTCAAACAAGGTAATAGAAAAAAGTTTAAGAAAGAAGATGGAGAAAAGAGCATAGTAGTCCATAGAATTGATGATAAGCATATAATAAACCAATAAGGAGATTCAAATCAAAAGCCACCAAGCAAATAACAACTTCATTAGAGGCTTCCTGAACAAAATACCAAAACCCCAAAAATAGCATGTAGAGTATTAATCCGTTCACAACAACCTGATACAAGAATAAAGAGGCCAAAAGTCCACCCATTCAAAATAAGAGCATATGTAAAGATCCAAATAATCGATGGAAAATCACGTGGTTCTCGCATAATAATAAACCAAGGGGATAAACAATTAGCTGTAGTAAAAAGAAAAAATAATCGAGAAACAAAAGGCAAGAAACATAAAACCACAAAGAAAACGCTGACAAAGGACCCTAACCAAAAGCCAGTGGTAGCAAAAATAAAAATTACACCCACCATATAAAATTCCAATAAAAAATAGAAATGTAAAATAAAAGGGGTTCAAAAGATAATCAACGAAAACCTTCCAAGTAAAGATGATTAGACTAAACCCACAACCACATTAAGGGAAAACCGATAAGCCATAAAGGAAGTCCAAACCAAGGAATTAATAAAATTGAATAGAAATTGCAAAATCTCTCGGTAGATTGGGAATGAGGTTGGGCAAAACAATCAAGATAACCAATAGCACTCCAACTGATAAACAACCCTAGTAATAGCTTTTTGGATAAAAGACTCAATGATCCGACCATCCAACAACCAAGAAAGAAAATAACAAGAGTTGGCCATAAAAAACCAACCATTCAAATTATACAATGCATAAGTTAAATCCTAGATAGTTAAGGAAGAGGAAGAAATAACCAAATAAATAAATGGTAAAAAAAAAGATCGAGTTTTAACAAGACAAACATTTAGAAAATGAGATAAGAAATAAGCAAGAGAAAAATAAAAGCCATCTTGTAGTCACAACCTCAAAAGAGGCCAACCGAACAAAACAAAACAAAACCCCGTAAGCAAAGATGAGGAGCAATAATCCGATCACCAACATCTAGACAAGAATTACCAACAAGCTATGCACAATTTTAAGAGTCAAAAGGTAAAAACAATGATTAATTGATCAAGAGTACTGATGAGAATACAAAGACAATCAAGAACATTAATTAAAACAACACTACAATTATTGCAACCATATAGCCAATAAAAAAAGCAACAACAGCTACCATAAGGTTTCAAAAGGGTATTATCAATGAAATCCTTTAGAGAAATAAGGCTAAGCGTAACTACCTCCTCAAAGAAATCGTGAAAGGAATTCATTAAATACCAAACCTCAGAAAGAACCATTAATAATAACAAAGGTATTGCATTTTCTTTCCTTATGGTATGTAAGTTGGGTTAGTATATACATTCAACAAATACAATAAACCAACCAAGACCATTTCTCAAAAGGGCCCAAAAGCCCAACAAATAAGAATTAAACCTTTAACATACATGTTGCATCCAAATAGCACCCAAACAAAGGTTGGGATAATTAAACCAACAAAGATGCCACTTAGCTCATCAAAGGAGCAAGGAGTAATATGATGATGCATCAAGAAATTCCAAAGAAGCAACACATTAAGTAAAATAGAGGTAGTAAGCTCAGCCCCTAAGACAATTAAACCAACAACATGTGCCAGAGATCAACAAGTAAACAACAAGGGATATCAGTTGATGCCAAAGACCAAAGAAATAACAATAGTAATAGAAATGATCATGCAATAAAAGAGGTATTGAAGGTGAATCCAATAGGTTAGATTAATTTCTGAGATAAGGAAAGCCAAGATACCACATTAACCAAGCCATGCAAATGTTTAGAAGGGTTAGTTGATCAAAGAATTTTATTCCATCCAATCTAGCACCCATTGGCGGTGTAATCACATGCATTACCCTCATGCCATACATAAGTGATTTTAAAGTAGAGTTGGGCAAGGAGAGTTCTAGTTTTCTTAAGAAGGTAGTACACCAAGATTGCCCATTTTGGTGGAAGTCAAGAGATCAATCGCAGAAGGCATCCACCTCAATCCAAATATTGAGCCAACCTTTTGAAGGCAAATCTCAAGAGCTTTGTACACCGCCATGAGCTCAACAAAGGAACAGAAAGCAAGGATTAAGGGGTAAGCACATAGGACTTTTCCATTAAGAAAAATTCACCACGCCAACCTTTATGAGAGTCATCAAGTTAACTTTAATAGTGAACATGAGGTTTTACCCAATAAACAATCTTGTCATCTTTACAGATGTGGTGATCAGACAAGTAAAAACCCAATTTATTGGCCACAAATTTGCAACCTTTAAATTATTGTATTTAATTAAATTGACATTAAACAAGTCACAGATTTTATTTTTAGTTCTAGCAATTATTCTCATGTGATTCATATGGATCTCACGATGTTTTACATCATTTTGGTCCATCCATATGAACCAAATAAGAGTGATAGAAGTTATGACTTTAATGTGTCCTTTAATAGTGTTGTCAAAATAAACTTCAAGAAGTTGGTATAAATTTAAGGTGCCATTGAAAATGACAATGTTAAAGAGGTCATCATACCAAATCCAAAGTTTAGAAGCAATGGCCCCATTAAAAAACATGATTCACATTCTCAATGTGAAACAATAGCATTTTGAAGGTAATTGAAAACCTTTACCCCACAACAAGGAGTCACAGGGATGAAGTTTTTCAAAATATGCCAAGTAAGAATAGAATAAGAAGTAGGGATATTGTTGTTCCAAAGTTTAGAAAACACAGGATGAGTTTCTTTAACGTGAATCCAAACATTTTTAAAGTTGAAATCACCATTATGTGAAAGCTTAAAAAGGATCTGATCTTGATTGGTAGGAATGATAGGAATAGTAGTAAGCTTATTTAAAAGAGAGGAGGAATAATCAATAAGCTTACTATTGTTCCACATATTATTCTCGAGAAGAGTTCACTTTAATAGCAGAAGGAATGGGTAGAAGTAAGTCATCAATCGGACCCACCCACCTCCAGTTGTCTTGCCAAAAGAAAGAGGAGCTAGTTAATCCCCAGAAATTAAAGATTTGCATCCCATTTGATGAACAAAGTCTTTTCCAAATAGGAGAGTCCTTTATAGGGGCAAATGAGAGGGTGCTTACCCTGCAGATTTAGTAGTCATGAAATTAGCCCATGACTATTGTTTTCCTAAAATTCCCAAAGTTTATAAGAAAAAGTAGTGATAGTTTCCTTGATTGGTTTACATCCAAGACCACCTTCAACAAAAGTGCCACAGGTTTTATACCAAGAGGTCCAGTGCATTTTTTTAGAGGAATTGTTAGATCCCCAGAAAAATTTGTTAATGAGCTGCTCAATTCTGTTAATGATAGAGTCGGCACAATGGTTTGAATGAGATACAAAGGCATGGAGTTAAGGGTGCTCTTAATCAAAGTGAGCCTACCACCAAAGAGAGAAAGTAAGTGAAATTCCCAAACAAAAATTTTATTAGAGATTTTTTGGATTAGCTCATCAAAAAGGTGAGATCTTTTTTGGCCTTTAAAAAGTGGAGCACCAAGATATTTAATAGGAAGTTGTTGATGTTGAAAATTAGTAATTCTCAAGATTTGGTTGGTCCTATTGCTAGAGATTTTAGAAGAAGGAATGAAACAACTTTTGCCTTCATTGAGAAATAGACCGCTTTCGTTGCCAAATTTATTTAAAAGATTCTTAATAGTTTTAATGTGAGGAATAGAGGCATTGCAAAAGATTATAAAGTCATCGAAAAACTAAGATGAGTGAAGAAGACCACCTTGAGTTCTATAAAACATCTAGGATTATTGAAAAAGATCATTCAAGATATTCAACATCAATAAAAAAAAAAGAGAGGGGGATAGGGATCCCTTGTCTCAAACCATGCTTTGAAGGGAAAACCTAGGATTCACCATTCATGATAATAGAGAACCAAACATTTGTAATGCAATTTTTGATGAGGCGAATAAAATAACCAGAAAACCCAAGCAAATGAAGAATTTGAAAGAGGAAATCCCAAGAGAGGTTGTCAAAAGCTTTAGTGATGTCCAGTTTAAAAAGGATGTTACCACCTCTGATAGGAACATCAATGTCATGAATCACTCTTGCTAAGTATGTTATCGATATTTCTACCTTTAACAAGCCAATTTGGTTGGGGAAAATAATTTTAGGAAAAGTAATTACTATTAGCAATTAATTTAACAATTAGTTTATGAAAGAAGGTGCAAAGGCTGATAGGTCTAAAATTGCCCCAAGATTTAGGATTATTAATTTTGGGAATGAGAATAATGGAAGTGCTAGAAAAATATCTAGGTAAAGGGTTTCCCTCAAAAAAATCAACAACTACATCAACAAGGTCAGTCTTAATAATAGGCCAACAATGTTGAAAGAATTGTGTCATGTAGCCTTCGAATAATCGTGTTCATGCTATAGAATACTACCAATCTCAGTTCAGGACAAAGTAAGTGGTTTTCATCATTAGATCAGAGAGATCAAATGTGTGTTGGAGATTGCGGAGGAGGGTTGTTTAATAAATTTTGAAAATGATGTATGACAAAATCTTTAATATCATTATTGTCGAATCTAGGTCATATCATTTTTGATTTTTTAATAAAGTTTAAGGCTTTCTTTTTTTTTTAAATGAGCATGGAAATGCCTTTGTTTATCATCATCAAGAATATGTTTGGCCTTTTGCTTAGGTTTCCTCCATATTCGATAATTTATCAAGTTATCTTTCGCATTCAAATCATCAAGCTTAGAGTCCAAAACAACATCTTCAAGAGACAAATAAGTTGTTCCATATTTTTGAGATTTACAAAAGATTTTAAAATGATGCTTGTTCCACCAATTTAGATTTTGTTTAAGTTTTTAGCTTAAGCCAAAGGTGAATCATGCCTTTAATGAAATTATCGATGAATAGGCCAATTAATGGAAATAACATTAATGAAATCATAATGTTGGATCCACATATTTTGGAATCTAAAAGGAGTAGGGGAGGATAGTCTAGTGGAGGGATTTTTGACAGAAATCAAAAGCGGAGCATGGTCAGATAAAGTTCTCAAATGTTCAACCAAAGTAAGAGGCCATTGATTGATCCAAAGGGAATTAAAGAGGGTCCTATCAAGCCGCTGCCAAAGTCTAGAATTATGCCACGTGTAGTCGGAACCCGAAAAACTAATATCAATCAAATTATAATCAAGAATCATATTAGAAAAGTCTTCCATGGAATGAGTGTTAGGAGAGCAACCTCCCCTTCTTTTCGAGGAAGCGAGAATAGTGTTGAAATCACCACCAACTAACCAAGGTTTGTTGACAGAGGAGGCAAAGGTTCTTAAGTTATCCCAAAGGATGCTCCTACTAGTTCTATTACAAGAAGCATAAATAAAGGAACCAAGAAAAAATTCACCCAATGAGATTTGAACATTAACCAATTGATGAAGCTCATCAAGGATAGAGATGTTGACTAGATTATTCCAAAAACACCAAATTTTATTACTAATATTATAAAGGGAGTTTTGAAAGCTAAGCACTCTAGCAACCTGAGTGATCTTAGAAGAGTGTATGAATGGTTCAATAACAACAAGTAAGGCTATGTTATGAGTGCGACAAAGTCTTCTAACATGATTACGGAAAATGAGAGTCCCAATACCCCTAACATTCCAAATAAGCAAATTAATCATAATAAATAAGAAGAAATGAAGAAAGATAACGGAAGGATAAGAAAAAACAAGAAGAAGAAAGACACATGATGTAATCATTTATGGGAAGTTAGAGAAGATCTAGTGGTTCTAATGGAGCTATTAATGAACATTCTAGCTTTAAAGGATTTTTTCTTAGTAACAGTTTGAAAAGGTCTATCTATGTCCAAAATATTTCCATCTGAGAGAGATTGATTTGTGCAATTTAAAGTAGGGCTAGTATCTTTCAAAACACTCCTAATTATAATTCTTCAAAGGTCGAATTAAGAGAAATTGGGTAGGTATCACTCAAGGGTAGGAGAAGGAGAGGTTGTGAAGCCATTAATAGCACAATTTTCATGTTCCCAAATACTTTTCGATTTTGTTCCACTACCAAAGATCAACATTTTTCAGATTTTGAACTATCATCAAATGGCAACTTAAATTAGTTTTCAGATTTTGATCCACCTAAAGTTCCATTCAAGTCACCACAAGGGTTCATATGAGTCTCAGTTCACTAGCCAAAAGAGGTAAGGTAGAATGAATCAAGGTATTGTCAGAGGAACCAAAGTATTATAATTAGAAGCAATAATAGGTAAGTTATCATTGGCCTCCTCATGAACCATGAGCCATATTATTAACTAATGCTCAATACAAATTAGTAGATAATAATCCCTTTTGAGGAACTTTAGGCACATAAGCCAATTTATTGGTTTTTTCATTTGCTAGAGAGGGATTAAGATTCAGCAATTTAATCTTTTTTAGATGAGGATGCAACACAAAGCATTTAGAATGATCATGACCATGAATCTTACAGTGCGTGGAAAAAATAGAGAAATTTTCAAATTCCACTTTATGATTATAGCTAGATTTCTGAGAGCTGATCCATACTTCTTTTGGATTCTTTTTCGTAATATCAATCTCAACTAAAATATGAGCAACTGATGGCCATGATCTCACAGTAGTGGCATGATCAATTTGGAGAGGCCAACCAAAGAGAGCCTCAACTACAAAGAGGACTTGATGTGTAATGTAATGTATTTTCATATTAGGAAGGGCAAGCCATAAAGGAACAATAGGGGATTCCTCTTTTACATCAAAAAGAGGAGACCATTTCAAAAGTTCATTTGATAATTATACACAAAGTAAGAGCGACGAGCAAAAACACTTGAGTAATCTAATTCATTAGATAGCTGAATAAGGACATGCCTAGGATCAATCAATCCGATAGTAAAAACTCCAGAGAGCTTTAGGCTATGAAAAAAGGATTGGAAATTATCAAGTGTCGGACAACGTAAGGAAAATTTACCAACTAAAGAGAATTCAAATGGCTTAGCCAACTTTTCCACGTCAAGATCCGAGCACATTACAGCAGGCATTCCATGAAAAATGTGGAGATCAATTTAACCGAAGCATTAGGGGAAGTGTTCTTACCAGATAATGCGTCCTTGATGGACTTAACAGTAGGCATAGTAACGAGTGGAGTCGAATCCATAATACCTTGAAATTTGGAAGCCCTAGCCGATGCTTCCAAGTTTGAAGAGCTCGGTTGCACGAAAAGCAGCGTCTCCACCATTGATAGAATAAGGGATACTCACATTAGTGGCTAAATAGAGAGAAAAAAACCAAAAATTATGATCGAGAAGGATCGAAAATTGGCCGCAAGAAAGTGCAGGAACATTAAGAGAGAGCAAAGAGGAAGGTTGAGGTTTGGTGTTTAAGATTTAAGGTTTAGGGTATAGTGTTAGGCATCATGTTTTAAGGTTTTTAGGGTTTAGGGTTTAGGGTTTAGGGTTTAGGGTTAGCTTAGGGTTTATGGTTAGTTTAGGGTTTAGGGTTTTAGTTTATGCTTTAGGGTGGTAGGTTAAGGTGGAGGTTTAGGGTTTAGGTCAGTTTTAGGTAGGGCCAGGATTTAGGTCAAGATTGGGGTTTGAGTTTAGAGTGGAAGTTTAATTAAAACCCAGTAGAGTTTAGTTTATTTAGTTTAATGTATTTTATTTTATTTTATTTTATTTTATTTATGTTATTTATGTTTATTTTAGGTTTTATTTTAGATTTAGGTTTAGGTCATGTTTATTTTTTAGTTTAGTTTTATTTTATTTAAGTTTAAGTTTAATAGGTTTTGGTTGGATTTTATTTTTAATTTTAGGTTTAGGTTTTAGGTTTTAATTTTAGGTTTATTTTTAGGTTTTTATTTAGTTTAAGTTTATGTTTATTTTTAGTTTATGTTAATTAATTTAGTTTAAGGTTTAGGATAAATTTAATTAAGTTTAGGTCTAGGTTTTATTTATTAGTTTATTTTTATATAGGTTTAGGTTTGTTTTATTTTTTATATTTTAGGTTTAGGTTTTTTTTTAGTTTAACGTTTAGATTTTATTTTTATTTATTTTAGGTTTATTTTATTTTATTTTTGGCTTATATTATTTTTATTTATTTTCATTTATTTTTAAGTTTGTTTTTTTTAGGTTTTATTTAGTTTTATTTTATTTTATTTTAGGTATTTTTTAGTCAATTTTAGTTTAATTTTTATTTTATTTAAGATTTTAGTTTTATTTATTTTATTTTTAATTTAGTTTAAGTTTAATTATTTTATTTTAGTTTAGTTTTATATTTTAATTTTTTTTTTTTTTTTTTAGTTTTTTTTTAGGTTTTATTTTATTTTATTTTTATTTAATTAGGTTGAGGTATTTTTATTTATTTTATTTTTCAGTTTTATTTAGTTTAAGGTTATACTTTTAGGTTTTAAAGTTTAGGGATTAGGGTTTGGTTTAGGGTTTAGATTTGTGTAGTTTTAGGTTTAGGTTTCTTAAGGGTTCTGGTTTTATTTTTTAGGGTTTTAGGGTTTAGGGTTTAAGTTTTAGGGTTTAAGGTTTATGATTTAAAGTTTAGGGTTTTAGGGTTTAGGATTTAGGGTTTAGGATTTTGGGTTGTAGATTTAAGGTTTATGGTTTAGGGTTTAGGATTTTGGTTTTTTTTAACAGAGAATAAATTCAGATTCAACAATTCTTCTTTTCGACTTCATCAACCAAGTAGTAACACACTAAGTTTTCTAAGACACAAGCGATGAGATAGATCAAAAATGAGGATGCCTAGAGCAAATAAAAAACCCTAGATAACTAGAACCATTTCTACTATAAAGACACATTTCTATAAGAAGCAGATTGGCTCAATCGTTCTTTAGTTTCTCCAGTTCCCATCAGAACCACCTTGGCCTCTTGAATAGTGGGATCAACCATCATAACCCCAATCTCTCCCTCCGTCACCACCACAGCTGTAACCTTCATCGCTCCTCCCTCCTCCATAACCACCACTACTCTGATCACAACCTCCATATCCACCAGCACCTCTAGATCCCCCACCACCACTACAATAACTGCCACCTTTGCCTCCACCATAAGATCTAGGCTGAGCTAAGTTTACAGTGATGTTCCAACTGTCAAGGTTTTATCCATTCTTGGAGTTTTGGTTTAGGTTTAGGTTTATTAGGTTTTAGGATTTAGGTTTATTTTTTTAATCTATTTAGTTACTTTAGGATTACATTTAGGGTTTGGGGTTTATAGTTTAGGGTTTAGGCTTTAAGGTTAGGGTTTACGATTTAGGGTTTAGGCTTTAGGGTTTAGGTTTATTTTTTAATTTATTTAGTTACTTTAGGTTTAGGTTTAAGATTTTGGGTTTAGGTTTTAGGGTTAGGGTTTAGGGTTTAAGGTTTAGGGCCAAAGTTTAAAAATTAAAAAAAAAGAAAAAGAAAAAGAAAAGAAAAGAGAAAAATGAAAAAATAATAAAAGGGAGCGGAAATAGACTTGGAGGAGGAAGAGAAGCCTAACATTAGATTCCACCCACAATTTATTACTTCATTCAAACATATGGGTGGATGACTCTCCATCTGAGGAAGAGTCAGTTAGGGATGGAAAACCTCCTTATTAGCCACCCAATAGAAAATGTCTCAGCTACCAAGAGCACACTTGCTATCCATATAGACTTAGAATCTATTTCATAAGATGAGTCTTACATAGTTAGCACACCAATTTTTCGATTAGATTCCTTGAGGTGACACTTGAGCGATAATGAAGATCAGGCTCCAAAGCAAAGCATAAGTGTATCTGAGTCTATATGTGAAACAGTTAGGCATTAGTTGGGAACCTTAGCTCTAAACCAACTTTCCTCTCAAAAAGTTGAGGGTTTGGTAGTTAAGGAAGCCCCTAAGTCATCCACAGGTGTGAAAACTCAAAAGTTCTTTCTCGAAGCATCATTCTCAAGTTATGAAATTGATGTAGAACTTGAGGATGATTCATATAAATATTTAATAAAATTACCTTTTGATTTGGACTTGCCTTGTGTTCATAATTTAGCAAAGAAAGGGTTAATCCCACATACTTGGTCAAAGTGTAGGTCAGATTACTTCGAAAGAATATGGAATAACAAATGCAAAAGCTCTCAATCAAGATTGGGACTAGGATTCGATAGGTTTGATGATGATGATTACCGCTAGTCATCACCAATCATTTGGAATCGATAAGTTCTTTTCAAATCACAATAACTTATTTGAGGAGTCGTTAGAAACTGATGATCCAAATGATTTTGAAGTCAAACATGCACTGCCAGAGTTTGAGGAAGAGATCAAGTTAGCCATCGATGAGCTCAAGGAAATCAACTTAAGAACTGTAGAAGATCCACGCCCAACATACATGAGCTCTTTATTGAATGAAATTAAAACCTATAACTTAGTTAGGCTATTTAATGAGTTTTAAGGACTACTTTTCATGGAGTTATGAAGAGATGCCTGGATTGGCTCCTGATGTAGCGATCCATAAACTAGCAATAGAACCTACAGCTAACCGTATCAAGCAAGCTCCTAGATGCATGCAATTAGATATAGAACAATAGGTCATTTATGAAGTCAAAAAACTAATTGATGCTAGCTTCATCCAAGAAAAAAAATACTCTACCTGGTTAGCCAAAGTCAAAATCTATTGCTATAAGGTCATGCCTTTCTATCTTAAAAATGCCGGTGCAACATACTAGTGGGCCATTACTCGAATCTTTGATGAACTTATTCAACATCAAGACGAGTGCTATGTTTATGATCTTATGGTCAAAAGTAGAGAAAAGGAAGACCATCCTTTTGACTTAAGAGTAGTTTTCAAATAGGTAAGATAATTTAACCTTAGAATGAACCCCCTAAAGTGTGCATTCAAAGTAGCTTTAGGGAAATTCCTTAGGTTTGTTGTCTAACACTAGGGAATCAAAATCGATCCAGAGAACATCAAGATGATATTAGAAATGCCACCCCCTAAAAATTTAACTCAACTTATATCATTCTAAGGGCGGTTGGAGTATCTAACATGCTTTATATCTAACCTATCAGAAAGATGTTAACCATTCTCAGCACTTGTCAAAAAAGATGCCAAGTTTAAGTGGGATGACAAGTGTGAGCTTGCCTTCAAAGACCTCAAGAATTACTTGATGATGTTGTTAGTTTTAGCAGCCCTATCCTAGGCAAGCCACTCATACTTTACACTACTACGTTAGATGACTCTCTTGGTGCTTTATTGGCTCAAGACAGATGAAGGGAAGGAAAATGCACTCTACTACCTTAGCCATCATCTAATCCCTACTAAGGCTAATTATCCACCAATTAAGAAACATTGCCTAGCTTTAATCTTTGCATCCCAAAAGCTAAAGCACTACATGCTTCCTCATAAGGGGAACTTAATCTCTAGGATCAATCCACTATAGTATCCCATGAGATGGCTAATGCTATCTGAACAGTTGGCATGATGGTCCATGATCCTCTCGTAGTTTGACATTACCTCCGTATCCCTCCATGCAATGAAAGAACAAGCGCTAATGGATTTCTTAGTAGAACACCAACTTCCTCCTAACTCTCTGCTTAGTGATGATTTCCTTGATGAATAAATCATGAACTTAGGGGAAACTAGAAGTCACCATTTGGAGATGTACTTTGATGGTGTGGCTTCCTCTTAAAGAGGAGAAGAACCACAATCTACTATTCTAGGAATGCTAGGAGTAGGAATAGTTCTGTTAACTCTGGACTGTGATATGATGAGATTCTCATATCATCTATCCAATCCTTGCACCAACAATGAAGCCAAATATGAGTCTTTACTTATCAGTCTGGAGTAAACCATTACTCTAATCATCTAGAACATCAACATCTTCATGGATTCTTAACCAGTTATCAACCAAATCACCGTGTCCTATAAGGTTATAAAGTTCAAGCTCCATCACTACCACAAGTACACCATGGAGTTTTTGGCCCAAATCCCAAAGGTTACCATTTATAAGATTCCTCGAGGAGAGAATGTATTTATGCTTTAATCGTGCAAAGAGTTGACATAGGAGGATGAGCCATATCAATAAAGGTAAAAATAGACAAGTCTTATCCCTTATTGATATTGAACTCATCAAAAGTACTCAAGGGGAGGTTGCCATTGCAAAGAAGGACGAGGAGTTAGATTAGAGGCAATCATTCATAGATTACCTAAATAAAGGCAAACTACCTCAAGAGAAGTCCCAAGCCAAATAGACGAAGCAAAGAGCACTTTCACTCTTGTATTGTCTTTATCGGTCTTTCGATCATATATTTTACATTATTTAGACAAAGCCATAAGATTGTGATTAAGGTACACTTAGAATTATGTGGATCCAACCAATCCGGCCCAAAGATGAAAACCAAGATCAAGAAAATAGGATACTACTAGCCATCGATGATCAAAGATTGCATGGATACAGCTAGGTGATGCCACCAATGTCAAATACACGGTGTGGTCATACACCAACCACCCAACATTCTACAACTTACATTGGCCTCATGGCCATTCAAGTGTTGGGGTACCGGCATAGTGGGTCTGATTGATCCTCCTTCTTTCAAGGGTCATCAGTTCATCTTAGTTGCTACTAAATACCATATCAGTTTATTTAATTTTATGAACCATATCGCACACGGACATGGTCCATAATTTAAATCTATCAAATTTATGAAGTTCACATCCCAGGGATATTTCAATTCAAAATCAAACTAAACCAAACAAACCATATCAAATCACATGAAATTAAGATAAAATTAATCTTTACTACTTTGAGTTGACATAAGTCCTGCATTGACTCTATTTAGGTCAAATTTGATTTATTTTGCATCCAACAGGTTACCCTAGAGGTTGTTCCTCACTTTGAAGATGTAAGTCTGCTATGCCTTCTTCCTAGCACGCAGACATAAAAGGCAACTCAGGTTGCTAACTCTACCCCACACTGTAGACTATCCCTTTGAATTTGTAAACCCGAGGTAGGTCAAGGGTGATATAGCCACTTAGTGGGTCCATATCACAACATGGTCCATACATTAACTGATTAAACCTGATATGATTTTCCCCTGGAGTTAAATCAAACTATTCTCCCATTGGACCCCAAATCATATATAAACAAGTCAAGAAAACAAATTCAATATCAACCTCAGGAGCCAAATTAAACCAACTCCCGATATCTCTAAATCAAGAAATCTAACCAAACTCTTATTCTGGATATATCCCACATAAACCTATGAAATCAAACTAAAATCTCAATCTCGATAACCTAAACTGCTTCCCTAGTGGAATGTTCATATACCCATTCTAGTCTGCCCATATCTCAGTGATGTGCCACATCAATTAAAATAGAACAAATTAAAGTCAATTCAATCTTAATCCTCAATGGATTATAGATTCTTATCCCTAGGGGATCTTCTTTTCACAAATCATATAATCAAATCAAATTCAAACCATATCCCCAATAGATTTTTTTTCTATGCCCTCGACGTAGACCCCTCATATGTCATGTCCGATGCATGTGTGTGATCCCCTAGCGGATCTCCCTCCATGTACTTGGCATGAAATTCTCATCAAATCTTATTTCTTCTCTTATGCACACCTTTAATACTTCAACCAAAAGCCTAACAATGTATTGGTTCAAATTACATCCTCTTAACATTGTAATCAACATTTTATGATTTATAGCAAGCTCAAACTAACTACACAATATCATAAACATATTATAGTGTGAATTAACACACTATATTATAATATAATATATGATGTTATATTATAATTTTCCATAATATAATATATCATTTAACATTACACTTCATTAGAGTCACTTAAAAGGAACAAAGAACAAAATTTTCTCAAAATATGAATAATGTTCATTTTCATTGTAAGATTGTTATTTTTCTATTAGAAATGGTACAAAATAGCATTTTTGTTTTTGGTGTGATGTGAATTTCCAAATTCTTCCATCTAAATCTTCAAATTAACATTTTTATGAGTTTTGACCCAATGTATTATAACAAAGTAAAACATACTAAAATGTACAATAACATTTAGTAACAAGCCACCATATATATATGTGAATTATATTGTGATGTACATTATATTTTAATATGCTTTCATATGATATATTATCTTACATTACACCTTAAAATGAATCACTTCAAGCAAAAAAATTATAAAATTTTGTTGAAAAATGAACATTTATTTTGGATGTAAAATTTCATTCTTTTGATTAAATGACACCATCGCACACCCCCAATGATGTTCCCTAAAGCTTAATTTATATTTGGCCAAATCCCATAATCTTTTTAAATCAGATGAATTATACCGATAAACTCTACTACATCATACTATAAAAACTAAAATATGTTAAACAATAAGTAATAATACATATTTATAATGCATGATGCTGCATTATGTTATGGCATCCTACATTATAATACACTATAACATATTATATTATATTATATTGTAGATCACATCACAAGGGATTGCTTAAGATAAAAGAAATCACAAAATTAGTCTAAATAATAAAAAACTATATATTTTAGTCATATCACTTACATATTTTAAATTGAAATAATATATTTTGATGCCATGCTCTACCTATTATGAATTAAATTTCACCATTTTAAAGTCAAATCAACATTTTCATAAAATGCTAGTGTCTCCGCATGATTGAAAAAATATTGAAAGAATTTAAAATGTGTAGAACAATATATTATGATATATGATGTTATACTTTGCTACAACATATAATATTTATTTTGAACATAAAATCTTACTTTCTAGATTACAAGTGGTGTAGCACACCTTTAGTAATACAACCTAATTCCCACTTCAAATTTAGCAAATTTCATCATCTGATTTTTTAAATCAATATTTTTTTATGATTTATATTAATATAGACTATAGGGAACAATGCCATAATATATTAAAACATTTTAAAACATCTTATAACATCCAAAAACACATCACTACATGCTCAAATATATGATGCTACATTATACTATAATATAGGATATAATAATATGATTTAGGTTTAGGGTTTAGGGTATTCAAATCTTTAATAGTCAAGGGTCTCTTGAAGACATTTTCTTTAGCTACCATAACTATGCTAGAATTAGGACATTCTTTAGATCATAATTTCATCTTTTTCAAAGTTTAGGGTTAGTTTAGGGTTTAGGGTTTAGGGCTTGGGGTTTAGGGTTTAGGGTTTAGGGATGTAGATTTTAGGGTTTATGGTTCATGGATTTAGGGTTTAGGTTTAGGGTTTAGGTTGTTTTAGGATTCGTTTAGGCTTAAGGTTTAGAGTTTAGGTTTAGGGTTTTAAGGTTTAGTTTTAGGTTTGTGGTATAGGGTTTAGGGTTTAAGTTTTAGTTTAGGTTTGGTTTAGGATTTTAGGTTTTTTTTTAATAAAGAACAAACTCAGATTCAACATTTCTTCTTTCTAATTTCATCAACCAAGTAGCACCCCAAGTTTTGAAAGACACAAGTGATGACATAAATAAAAAATGAGCACCCATAAAGAAAATTAAAATCTCTAGATAAGTAGAACCATCTCTACTATAAAAACACAGTTCCATAAGTAGAAGATCGGATCAGCCATTATTTAGTTTCTCCCATTCAAATCAGAACTACCCCGGCCTCCCGAGTAGTAGGATCTACCATCATATCCCAGATCTCTCCCTCGACCACTATCATGGTTGTAACCTCCATCACTCCTCTCACCTCCATAACTATCACTGCTCTGACCACCATCTCAATATCCAACAACACCTCTAGTTCCCCCACCACCACTATGATAGCCTCCGCCTTCGTCTCAACTGCGAGATCTAAACTGAGCCTAGTTGATGATGATGTTCCTTCCATCAAGGTTTTATCCATTCTTAGGGTTTAGGGTTTAGATTAGGGTTTAAGGTTTAGGGTTTAGGGTTTGGGGTTTAGGGTTTAGGGTTGTAAGTTTTAGGTTTTAGGTTTTAGGGTTTAGGGTTAGGGTTTATAGTCTACGATTTACGATTTAGAGTTTAGGGTTTTAGGATTTAAGGTTTAGGGTTTAGGGTTATAGGTTTAGAGTTTAAGGTTTAGGGTTAGTTTTAGGGTTCAGGGTTTAATATTTAGGGTTTAGGGTTTAGCTTATTTTGTTTTAGGTTTATTTTATTTTTATTTTATTTTTTCAGGTTTTTTATTTTTTTAGTTTCATTTTGATTTTTAGTTATTTTATTTTAGTTTATTTTTATTTTCTATTTTATTTAGTTTTTAAGTTTAGGTTTAGGTTTTAATTTAGGTTTTTATTTTATTTAGGTTTAGATTTTTTTATTTATTTTATTTATAGGTTTTATTTAGTTTAGGTTTAGGTAAGTTTTTTTTTTTTTTATGTGCAGTTTATTTATAGGAGTTTAGGTTGGGTGAGCCCAGGCTCATAGCCCAGGTTTAGGGTATAGGGTTTAGGGTTTATTAATCAGTTAGGGTTTTTATTAGTTTAGTCAGTGGTTTATTAAGTTTAAGAATGGAGTTAGGAGAATTAGTCAGTTTAGGAAGGGTAATTGGGTTTGTGGATAGGGAAGATTAGGGTTGGGGTTGGTAGGAGTTTAGAGTGATAGGAGGGTTATGTTAAAGGAAAGTTTAGGGTTTAGGGTGGGTTTAGGTTTTGGGAGGAGTTTAGGGAGGAGGGTTAATTAGTGTTCATGATTTAGGGTTTAGGGTTTAGGATTTAGAGTTTACATTTTTTTTAAATTAAGTAAATGGGTAGGTTTACATTTATTTAGATTATTTAGTTTATTTTTTATTTATTTTGGTTTATTTCATTATGTATTTTTTACTTAGGTTTATTTTTATTTTTATTTAGTTTAGTTTATTTATTTTAGTTTATTTTATTGGTTTAGGTATATTTTTTAGTTGATTTTTTTTTTAGTTTAGGTTTTAGGGTTTAGGATTTAGGTTTTAGGCTTAGGGTCTAGGGTTTAGGGTTTAGGGTTTAGGGTTTAAGATTTTTTTTAACAGGGAAAAAATTCATATTCAGCATTTCCTCTTTTTGATTTCATCAACCATGTAGCACCACAAGTTTTCTAAGACGCAAGTGATGACATAGATAAAAAATGAGCACCCATAGAGCAAATCAAAAACCCTAGATAATTAGAATCATCTCAACTATATAGACACCGTTCCATAAGGAGCAGATCAAATTGGCCATTTTTTAGTTTCCACAATTCCCATAAGAATGACCACCGCTTCTCAAGTAGCAGGATCTGTCATCATATCCCCGAACTCTCCCTCCGCCACCACCACGGTTGTAACCTCCATCATTCCTCCCGCCTCCATAACTACCACTACTCCGACCACCACTTCCATATCCACCAGCACCTCCAGATCCCCCACCATCACTGTGATAACTGCCGCCTCCGACTTTAACTCCACTACTGGATCTAGGCTGGTGCTTCTGGATGTTCTTGACATCAATGTTCTGCCCATTCTTAGGGTTTAAGGTTAGTTTAGGGTTTAGGTTTTCGAGTTAACTTAGGGTTTAGGGTTTAGGGTTGTAGGTTTATTTAGTTTATTTTTTATTTATTTGAGTTTTTTTTGTTTAGGTTTATTGTTTATTTTTATTTAGTTTAGTTTATTTATTTTAGGTTTATTTATTGTAATTTAAGTTTTTATTTTTATTTATTTTTAGGTTTAGGTTTATTTTTTAGTTGAGTTTTATTTTTATTTTATTTTTGAGGTTTAAGTTTTATTCTTTATTTTTAGGTTTAGGTGTAAGTTTTTATTTTATTTTTTTAAGTATAGGTTTTAGGTTTTTATTTTAGGTTTGTTTTGAGGTTTTATTTTTTAATTTAGGTTTAGGTTTATTTTAGTTTATTTTATTTATTTATTTAGAGGTTTAGGTTTAGGTTTTATTTATTTTAATTTAGTTTATTTTAGTTTAGGTTTAGGTTTATTTTATTTTATTTTATTTTCATTTTATGTTTAGTTTTTATAGTTAAGGGTTTAGGTTTTATTTTTTTATTGATTTTTAAGTTTTATTTTAAGTTTATTTTTAGGTTTAGTTTTATTTAGTTTTTTATTCTATTTTTGTTTTATTTTAATTTTATTTAATGTTTAGTTTTTATTTTATTCTTAGGTTTATTTTTTTAGTTTAATTTAGGTTTTATTTTATTTTATTTATTTTATTTAAGTTTATGTTTTTTATATTATATTTTATTATGGTTTTTTAAGTTTATTTATTTTAGGGTAGGGTTTAGGGTTCAGTCCAGTGTTTAGCTTTAGGATTTAGAGTTGGGTTTAGGGTTTAGGGTTTAGGTTAGGGTCAGGGATATTTTAGGGTTTATGGTTTATGCTTTAAAATTAGGGTTTTATGGTGGCTCAGTTTTAGGGTAGTTTGTGAGTCAGTTTAGGGTTTAGGGTTAGGGTTAGGGTTTAGGTTTTAGGGTTTAGGGTTTTGGGTTTAGGGTTGTAGGTTTAGGGTTAGTTTTAGGGTTTAGGGTTTAAGATTTAGGATTTAAGGTTTTGTGTTTTTTTATTTATTTTTAAATTGAGTAAATCAGTAGTTTAGGTTTATTTAGTCTATTTTTTATTTATTTTAGTTTATTTTATTTTTTATTTTTATTTAGGCTTAATTTTATTTTTATTTAGTTTTATTTATTTATTTTAGGTTTATTTATTTTAATTTTAGTTTTTCATTTTAGTTTTTTTAGGTTTTGGTTTAGATTTATGCTTATTTTTAGTTTATTTTATTTTATTTTATTTTTAAGTTTAGGTTTTATTTTTTTTATTTTAAGTTTAGGTTTAGGTTTTTAGTTAATTTTTTTAGGTCTAGATTTTAGGTTTTATTTTAGTTATTTTATGTTTTATTTTTTATTTAGTTTTCATTTATTTTGGGTTTATTTTATTTTATTTAATTTTGTGGTTTGTGCTCTATTAACAATGCAACCGAACCATTAGTTTAGTTTAATTTAGTTTAGGTTTAGATTTAGGTTTTTTTGTTTAATTTAGGCTTAGGTTTTTTTTTAGTTTAGCTTATGTTTTATTTTTTAATGCTTAGTTTATTTATTTTATCTTTATCTTTGCCTTTATTCTTTATCTTATGTCCATTTTATCTTTAGGTCTTTTAGGTTTTATTATCTCTAAGATTTACTTATCTTATTAGCCTAGTTTTATCTTTATTTTTAGGTCAGCCCAGGCCCAAGTAGTTTTAATTTATTTATCTTTATCTTTACTGTGCCCATCTTACATTACTGATAGATCTTTTTGCTTCACTCAGGCTCTTTGCTTTAGGCTTCAGGCCTTAGGTCAAGGGCAGCCCAGGTCAGTGGCCCACAGCGTAGGCTTTGTGGCTCAGTGGCTCCAGTCTAGGCCTTGGCTCAGTGGCATGGGGTTTATGGTTTAGGGTTGTAGGTTTTAGGGTTTAGGGTTTAGGGTTTAGGATTTAAGGTTTAGGGTATAGGGGTTTTGGGTATTGGGTTTAGGGTTGCATGTTTAGGGTTTAGAGTTTACTGTTTAGGGTTAGGTTTCTTATTTTAGGTTTATTTGTTTTATTTTAAGTTTTTTATTTTAATTTATAGTTTAGGCTTAGGTTTAGGTTTTGGTTTATTTTTAATTGAGTTTTATTTTTATTTTCTTTTTTAGGTTTAAGTTTTATTTTTTATTTTTAGGTTTAGGTTTTTAGGTTTTAGGTTTTATTTTTTTAGTTAGGATTAGGTTTATTTTTAGTTTATTCTATTTTATTTAGTTTAGGTTTAGGTTTAGTTTATTTTTGTTTAGGTTTAGGTTTATTTTATTTTGTTTATTTTATTTTTATTTTAGGTTACATTTTTTTAGTTTATGGTTATGGTTTTATTTTTAGGTTTATTTTTTAGGTTTAGGTTTTTATTTAGTCTTTATTTTAGGTTTATTTTAATTTTATTTTATTTTTATTTTATTTTTATTTTACATTTAGCTTTTATTTTATTTAGGTTTTTTATTCTTCGGTTTATTTTATTTTTTTACTTTACTTTTGGTTATTATTTATTTTATTTTAGTTTATCTTTATTAGTTTATGTTATTTTATTTTTAGGTTTAGGGTTAGGATTTGGTTTTAGTTTAGGTTTGGTTTTTATTTTATTTAGGTTTAGGTTTTTTTATTTATTTTATTTTTTAGGTTTTACTTAGTTTAGTTTAGGGTTTTGGTTTATTTTTTATTTTTGTTCGGGTTTATTTTTGTTTTTATTTAGTTTAGTTTTTTTTGGTTTATTTATTTTAGTTTATCTTTTAGGTTTTGATTTTGGTTTAGTTTTATTTTTATTTTATTTTTTTAGGTTTAGGTTTTAATTTTATTTTTTAGGTGTAGTTTAGTTTTATTTTTTATTTTTTAGGTTTAGGTTTTAGGTTTATTTTTATTATTTTTTTAGTTTAGGTTTAGGTTTATTTTTAGTTTATTTTATTTTATTTAATTTAGGGTTTAGGTTTAGTTTATTTTATGTTTAGTTTCCAATTTTATTTATTTTAGTTTAGGTTTAGGTTTATTTTATTTTGTTTATTTTAGGTTTAGGTTTTATTTCTTTTTATATTAGGTTTTATTTTTAGGTTTATTTTTAGGTTTAGGATTTAAATTAATTTTTATTTTATTTTATTTTGAGTTTATTTTTATTTTTATTTTGTGTTTTGTTTTTATTTTATTTAGGTTTTTTATTTTTATGTTTATTTTATTTTTTAGTTTAGTTAAGGTTTTTATTTATTTTATTTTAGTTTAGCTTTTATTTTCTTTATTTTATTTTCTTTTTAGGTTTAAGTTTAGCTTTAGGTTTAGGTTTAGGTTTAGGTTTTAGTTTAGGCTTTTATTTTATTTTATTTTTACTATTTTATTTAGGTTTAGGTTTATTTATTTATTTTATTTTTAAGTTTTATTTACTTTATGTTTAGGTTTTAGGTATTTAGGGTTTAGGGTTTAGAGTTTGGGGTTTAAAGTTTAGGGTTTAGGGTTGAGTGTTTGAGGTTTTAGGTTTAAGGTTGTCGGTTTTAGGGTTTAGGGTTTTAGGGTTTAGGGTTTAGGATTTAGGGTTGTAGGTTTAGGGTTTAGAGTTTAGGGTTTAGGGTTAGGGTTTTTTTTTTATTTTAGGTTTATTTATTTTAGTTTAGGTTTTTTATTTTAGTTTATTTTTTAGGTTTAGGTTTAGGTTTTTATTTAATTTTTTGGTTAAGGTTTTAGGCTTTTATTATAGGTTTATTTTTATGTTTTATTTTTTAGTATATATTTAGGTTTATTTTTAGTTTATTTTATTTTATTTAGCTTATGTTTTGGCTTAGCATTAGTTTATCTTAGGTTTAGGTTTAGGTTTTATTCAATATGGACAACCTTGAGGTTGACAGGCTTTAAGTAGTCCTAAGTAGTTTTATTCCTAACACCTCTAGTTAATAATAGCACTGTACTCACTTATGCCTTTCTTACTTTCATGTATGTATGTAAAAATTTAGATAAGGAAAACTCTTTCTACTTAAGAAAAATCATGCATATTCAACTTCTAAATTTCCTTAACTTGATTACTTACAATATGTATCATAAAGTGTGTTAAATACTCTTTTTTATAGATATGCTTAGGATCCATCCATGCATGTTATATATGTTGGGAAAGAAATGAAGTAATGTGTGTTATGTGAATTTTGATTCATTTTATTTAATCTTAAAATGTCTTTCTTTTTGAATAGGTTTGTTTAGAGTTTATCTAAACTTAGGATTATTCAAAAGATGTAATCAAAATATTCACCTAAAACTAAAATATAATCTACTTTAGAAATTACTTAGGTTAGGGAAGGAAAAAATGTTCTTCTCTTCCTCTCTTCATAACCTAGTAATTAATTTTAGGATCAACTTAAACAAATCAAAACATGAAATAAAATTAACCAAATGATTAAACAACTTTAATGGAACCCTCTAAGTTGAACATGTTCTTCACACTTAGAAAATTTAAACCTAAAGCCATTGCTAGCGTTCACACAAACAAAACACATTAACCTATGTCACCACTTCTAGCTTTAGGTTAGTGCATGGTTTGATGTTTGTTTTATTTTTTTGATATATGTTTTGACTAGATGTTAGGTGTATTCTGATGAAGGTAGGGGCATTCTTAGTCTAACTATTCTTTCTGAGGGTGCTTAAGGGGTGCTATGATAAATAAAAATATAAATGTGTTTGCTTGCAGGTGCTTTATACCACTAAGCATAATCTATAGGTTAGGTGGACTTAGTCACCCATGTGTGGGGTGATAAGTCCAATATACATGCTTGGGATTTGTGTGGTGTGTTTTAGTTGAGCTTTATTCTGCAGGTGTTAGTTAGATTTCCACTTTTTCTTTTCATGTAAAATTTGGATAATTAGGATTTTGGAATGATTATTATGGGGATTATTATAAGCATTAGTCATAAGGTCCTATCTTATGCACCATGTGAAGTCTTGGAGTATCCACCTCCAACCTTCTAAAGGAGGAACCAAAAGAAGAAAGAAGATTGAAGCTTGAAGACCCCCATAACAATGAGTTCCATGCTTAATTGTAATCTAATTCATTTGTAATATGAGTTGTATAAGGGTAGAGCTTAGCATGATATTTTTCAATTTTGTGGTGCCCAACCACAACGACCATTTATTCTTTTTGTGATTATTTTTATAAATTGATTGATAATTTATTTAGCTTTTGCATTAAGTGGCATAATTTTCCTAGTTTCTTCCTTGCTTTATGTATGGCCTGGATGTGGATTAGGCTATTTAGAGAAAAATAAATCTTTTACCCAACCTAATAATTCAAATTAAATTTAAATAACTCATAACCTCACCTAAAGCTTAGGTTTAAAATCAAGATAAAAGAATTAGCAACCCCTTATGGATGAGAATTTTTTTTTTATAATATCATGCATAAATGCATCTTAGTTTACTCTTTATTGAGGGCTTACCTTTTCTAGAAACTGCTTGACCTTTGAGAGCCATGGTGGAAACTCACCTCCTCCCTTCTCGTTAATTTTGGCCAATAATCTGATTTCTCATTCATTAGTCATATGAATCCTATTAGCCTGAGTCAAAATAATTGTGCAAAATAAAAATAAAATGAAATTTAAATTACATTAGATTTAGTTCATTGGAAGCATGTCCCTTTACATGATTTAGTCTCTTTAGGGAGTGAGTTAAGGACTTAGTCTCTTTTAAATAATACAACAGCCTGCATAAGCATAAACACTTGCCTACATGTATTTAAAATCATAGGAGGAGTTAGTGACCACCCCTGGTAGTAAGTCAAAGGCGGGGTTTGTCCTCTCTTGTCAAGGCAAACCAAATACCCCTTTTCACCTTAGATTTAGGTTGTGCTTCTTCGTAGAGCTCCCTAGAAGGTTGCTTTTCCCTTTTGTGGGCCATAAGCATAATTTCCTCACCTCTTAGGCATTTTCTTAATCTTGTGTTAAAGAATCTTAAGTCCTAAAATTCTAATGAAAAATGCAACACAAACAAACTAAATCAATTTCTAGAATGTAAAGCTGAACTATAGGATAGTTTGGGATTCTTGCGAGGTTTTCTAGCATCATGAGCATCTCTTACTTATTTCTCATTTTGGCTTCGATAATGACTCTCTCTTTTGATCAATCTCATTTTGATCTTCAAAATAAAACCAACTGATTAATAGTCCTTCCCTATTAAAATATTCAAAGACAATGATCATTTACCTTAATGTTTCCTAAGGAATCCCCATTCCTTAGGATATATGGGCTACTTTATAGGGAACTTAATGAAATTGATTTAAAGTAAAACTTTTCCATATAATGTAGGGAAGAATCTACATATATACCCATCATCCTTAGGAGTCCTTATTGAGATGATTGGTTCCATTAAAGGGTATTGATTTCTATCTCTCAAGATAGTACACTATTTTCTAGATGATGTATGATCACCATAAGTACATCTGGATTGACATCTTTACAAGATGAATTTTTTATAGTGTTATGCCTTTTCTTTCTCCCACATTTCAAGGTGACTCCATAGAAATTTTAAACCAATAGATTTTTTTTAATTTCTTGGGAAGGTTCCTCTCTCTATCTTTGGTAAATGATAATTATCTTTGAGTATTTATAATGGGTTTGTACTGTGGCATGAATCCAAGACTATCCTTCTTTCCATATACACTTAGCTCATTTCATTCTTGAGCTGAGTTAGCCAACATCTTTAGGTTTTAGGAACGCATTCCTTGTTGGTCTTAAAACCCTCGTTGGGTTCTCACATGGGTAAAATGAAAAGATCTAAATAAAAATAGAAAACATCTTAAAGAATTCCTCCTTATCATTTTCATGGTAAGGAAAGGTTCATTCCTAAAAATAATAAATCTTCCATAAAGAACTTTACTTTTTCAAAAGAACCTTTTCAAAAATGCACTTAATAAAATATTATCACAAAATTTTGTCACCCTAATTTAACAATTCTCATAATTGTTACATGTAGGGATTTTCAAAAATAAAATTAATAACATTTCCAAAAGCACAAATGAATATCTTCTTTTAATTCACTTTGATGAAGATTTCATTTTCAAAATAAAATGAACAATTATCTTTTCCAAAAAAAAAAAATCATAATCATAATCATAAAACTTTTCAAAAGCATGAATTCTTCTATTCAATACACTCACACTTATTGAATGGAAAGTTCATTTTCAAACAAAATTAAACTTTGCAAAAGCACACATCCTCATTTAATTTATTAAATGATGATTTCATTCCAACTAAAAATAAATATAATTTAGAAATCCCACTTAAACATATCTCACATATGTTTTAAGTTGAATTCTCTCTTTCAAAAAAATAACAATCACAAAATTTTATATTTCAAAAAAATAAGATTGATCCCCATTCCACATACCTAAATTTGAATGGAGGTCCCCTTTTCAAAAATTAAAATTCCAACAATCATATTTCAAAAAATTTAAATCATACATTTGGAACCTCACTTAGCATACTCAATTTGCTAAGTGAAGTTTCAAATTCAAAAAATCAAAATCAACAATCATATTTCAAGATTTTCTAATCATGGAAACTCAGTTAAACATCCCAAATTTGTTAATTTGAAGTCTACAATTCAAAATCTAAAAATTTTCAAACAACATTTTGGAATTTCACTTAACATACCCAAATTTGTTAAGTAAAATCTCCAAATTCAAAATCAAAATTTTCAAACAACATTTTGGAATTTCACTTAACATACCCAAATTTGTTAAGTAAAATATCCAAATTCAAAATCAAAATTTCAAACAACATTTTGAAAATTAAGTAAAGTGTCCAAATTAAATACATATTTGGAACTTCATTTAGCATATTTAAATTTTCTAAGTGAGTTTCCAAATCTAAAATCAAACATCTTTCTAAACACATTTTGGAACCTTACCTAGCTTACTCAACTTTGCAAAATGTTTTCAAACTCAAAACAAAATTTCTCAAACACCTTTGGAACTTCTTCCCTTAGCATACCAAATTTTCTTAGGAGAAGTTTTCATTTCTCAAAACCAAAAATGAAATCAAAATTCCAAACACACCATTTGGAATTTCATATTAGCAAACTCAAATTTGCTTAGTGAAATTTTCATTTCACTAAATTAAGTGGGACTTCATCTTTATCATCCAAATAGGTCAAATTTTGGTCAAACCATGGGTTGGGTTAGGTTCATAAGACCATTTGAAATGCTTTGGTGGCTTTGGTTTGATTCAATTTGGTATATATTTGGTTTTGGTTCATATGACTTCACTTAGGTCAAATGGGTCAAGTTGACCTATTTGACCCATTTGACCTATTTGAGGTAGGTCAAGGTTAGGTTTAGGTTAGGTTAGTCACATGGAGTTGATTGGTATCTTTGTTTCCAATCAATTTGGGTTAAGTTCAATTTTGGCTCAACATGACCCCTTTAGGTTATTGTTGGGTCTAAGGTCAATTGGGCTTGGTTGGGTCTAGTTGGCCAATTGAGGATTTGGTCAAGTTCCATAAGTGATTTGGGATGGACTTGACCCATTGGTTTCAATCAATTTGGCTTAGATCAAATTTTGACACATTTTGACCCTTTAGGTCAAAATGGGTCAACCCGGGTCAAGTTGACCAATTGAGCTAGGTTAGGCTCAAATGTCAGCTTGGTCAAGTTCAAACATAGGTCATGAGGGAACTTAGATCAATGGTTTCAATCAATTTGGCCTATGGTGGGATTTGGCTATGTAAGGTTTCATTTTAGGTTAAGTGTTGATTTGGTCAACCCTTAGTTTGACTTGGTTTTGATTGATTGATCATCCCATGATGATTGTTGATCATGATGAGAGGATATATGAGTTTGGTTCAATCCAATTTGGTTATGATCAAAATTTGGCTCAAGGGTACTTTAGGTCACTGGGTAAAGTGAGCCTAAGTGGGTCAATCGGCTTGGTCAAAGCTTGGTTTGAAGTTGATTCATCTTGTATATGGACTCATGATTGAAATATAAATCCATTTACAAGTGGTTTGAAGTCAAATGGGTTTTGATCCATTTGAAAATTTCATATTCAAAAGAAGAATATGAAAGGGTTTTTATTTGATTTTGATTTGGGTTTTGATTGAATGATTGCGGTTTGGATTTATATGATCATGATTGTAGGGTTGATTGAATCATGAGAGAAAAATCAAGGGTTTGGCTTGACTTAAAAGTGATTTGGTTAAGTTCATGATTTTCACTTGAAAGGCTCAGATTGGATTTTGAGTTGATTTGGGTTTGATTTTTGGATTGGTTTTGATTATTATATTTCATTTATATAGTGAATATAAATGAGAATATAAATGATCATGAGAAAATTTCAAGGATTTGAAGTGGTTTAATCATGATTTAGGTTAAATCCATTAAAGGAATTTAAGGATTTAAGGAAAATTAATTGAAATTTAATTTTGAATTGGATTGATTGATTTATATTTATATTTCATTTATATATGAGAATATAAATGAGAATACAAATAGATAAAATCCCATGGGAAATGGTTTGATCAAAGTTTGGGCTAAGTCCATTAAAGGAATTTAAAGGATTTAAAGGAATTTTAAATTGGAATTTAATTTTATACTTTTGATTTGATTTATTTATATTCATATTTCATTTATATATGAGAACATAAATGTAAATACAAATAAGTGTGAAAATCCCAAGGTTTGAATAGGTTTGATCAAGATTTAGGTTAAATCCATTAAAGGAATTTAAAGGATTTAAGGAAATTTTCATGAATTGATTTGGAATTTTGAGTTTGATTTGATGGGTTTGAATTTATATTTCACTTATATGAGAATATAAATGAGAATATAAATGAGGTATGAAAATATCAAAGATTTGAATAGGTTTGAATCAAGATTTTGAATAAGTCCTTAAGGGAAGGTTCTTAGGCAAATTTTGGACTTAGGAATTTTTGATGGATTTTGTTCATGAGTTTCAATCATAGATTTCAATCTTGGATTTCAATCATATGAAGTTGATTTAAATTTGGAGAAAATCAAATAGAATTGATTTGTAGTTTGACTTGAAATAAAAAAAGTGAGGAATGGTTTAAGCTTGGGGTGAACACCCTATGACCTATTCCTATGGCTAACTCTTCTAAGTCTTCTAAGGCTAGGTTTGAGTGTCCACCTAATCACTAGATGTGTCTTAAGACTAATGATTTCTTAAATTCTAAGAGGAGTCTATGTCTAAGATGGAGGGTTGAGAGCTCATTCTAAAATGAGGTCAAGAAAGTGCAATAGGTATGTGTGATTGACAAAACCGTGTGGTGTTGATCAATCAACAAAAGATCACAAGCACTAATAAATAATCTATCCTTAACCAAGAAAAGAAAGAATCCAGAGCTTAGTACAATGTACATAGGTCCAAGACATAAGAGAGGGAAGAAATCCACTAAGGGATAGAGTGTGAACCTTCCACTAGGGAAGCAAGTTTAAGAGTCATAAAGGTTTGATTTGATTTGTTTCACTGGGGAAGAGGGTTGAATTTGTTTCAAATTTTGTTAAGTTTGAATTTTTAGGACGAACCCTTTTGGTTTGCAACAGACTGCACTAAGTAGGAGCCATGGAGGCTAAGACCAAACTTAGATTTACCAATCAAAGGGGTAGTCTACTACAAACACACTAGCCAACCAAGGGATGCCTTTTGGTACGTAGTATATACAAGGAAAGCATAGAAGAACATCTTAAAGTAAGGACCATGGGGTAATCTAAGAATAGATTGAACTCAACCTAAGACTAACTATTGAGTGAATGCCACTATGGGACTTAGATCGACTCAAAGATAGTCAAGATTGATTTCATTTTAAAATTTGTTTATTTTGATTATGATGGATCCCATAGGTTTTCGATGAACATCACTGAGTAGGGGCCATGGAGGCCTAGACCTAACTCAGATTTATCAATTCAAAGGGGAGGATACCAACCACAAGGTAACTATCCAACCAAGGAGAAATGCCTTTTGGTACAATGGTCAAGTAGAAGAAGAAAATGGACTCACATCTTCTAGAAACAAGAACCATTAGGGTGATGTTGATTTGGGCAAATAAATCAAACGACACGACTATTGAGTGAATGCCACTAAAGGGACTTAAATTAACTCAAATATAGTCAAGGATTAATTTCATTTTTTATTTATTTTGATTGATTTCATTGTTTTGTGATGGATCACACTGAGAAGGAGCTTATTGAAGCCTAGACTATCTCAGATTCTTGAACCAAGGGAGTAGCTTCCCACGATGGGAGAACTATCGACCAAAGGAGTGCCTTTTGGTTGCAATGATCAATTGTATGGAAAGCTTGGGGACTCACATCTTCACTAGAAAGACCACTGGTGATGGGTTGCAACAAACAACTCAACCTAGCTGCAGTTTTGCAATAATCAGAAGAAAGCTTCATAGTCTTACATCTTTCAAAGTGGGACGAGGTAACTATCTGGAAAAACAAATTGAACCCACTAGGGCGACTACAGTGTGACCTAAGGATTTATCTTAACTCAGTAGTGTAATTCTACATGGAGTTCTGACACTACTAAAGATAGGATGCTGCTTAGAGAAGGGGCCATTTGGGGGGCTTGAATTCCTAATCCACAAGCAAATTAATTTTTATTTAATTTAGTTAGTTAGTTTGTTTATCATGGATTCTATTAGTTTACAAGGGATCATACTGAGAAGGAGATTATATTAGCCTAGACCTATCTCAAATTTACTAAACTAAGAGAGAATCTGTGCATTCGCTAAATAAAGTTTCCAACCACAAGGGTGGCTACTAGGAAAAGGGAACTGTCCAATCTAAAAAGTAACTTATGTAGTGTCTAAATAGGGTCACAAGGGACTTGATTCAAATAGAGTGCCCTAGGGGGATGGGGCTGTTAAGGGCTTAATCCAATACCTCCTAGAAAATGACTTGGATAGTCATAAATCCATTAGGTATTCAGTGTCCAACTCAAGGAGAAAGTACAGGGACTCATATCTTCCAAGATTGGTGTACTCATCGGGTGAGTCACTGTCAACATAGTGAATGTCAACCAACCTAAGGTGCTCGTTGGTTTGCAATAATCAGCCTAGGAAGAAAGCTCGGGACTCACATCTTCCTATAGCAGAATTGATTACTGGGATAGTCTATCTTCGGCTAGATAGGTGCTATCCGACCTTGGGCGACTACTGAGTGAATGCCACTAGGGGACTTATATCAACCCAAGAGTAGTCAAGAGGAAAGGAGCCTCTGGGAGACTTACCCTAAGCCTCCAATATACTCGACCTAGTTAGAACAGGATGGCTAGTTGAAGATGAAAGAATGAGGACACACATCTTCTTAAATAAAGTCAACATGAGGTAGCTTACTAGTTGGGTAGTGAAGCATACCATACTAATAAGGTGCTCATTGGTTTGTAATTGTGAAGTTAAGAAGAAAGCATGGGGACTCACATCTTCTAATAAATGACCATTAGAGTGACATACTAGGGAGGTAGCATGTAGACCCGACTTAGAGTAGCTAATGAGTGAGTGCCATAGGGGGCTTGCTCCCACATCAAGTAGCTTGAGATAAAAAATTTATGTTTATTTTGTGCATGTGTTAAAATAAATAGGATGCCTCTAGGGGACTCTTACACCTACCTTAAAACATGATGGGGAATTATGAATGATGCCAGGATGGGAAGAATTCCCACTAAGAAAGGATGTCACTTGGGTTCTCTCTCACCTATCTTAGTTATGCTAATCAAAATAGGATGCCTCTCGGGTTCTCTTACACCTATTCTAAAAGCATCGGGAGATTATGTTTGTGTTGTGAAAGGGGGATACTTGGGGACTCTTACACCTACCCTAAACATGTCAGGTGGTTTTTACAAGATAAGCAAACAACACTTTGAAAGAAGAGAAGATTTGATCAATGGAAGCATATTTTATTCTTTTTTTATTAATGATTATTTTCAAACATGATTTATTTCATGTGTAATATTTTTTTAGATAGAGCCCATTAATTGGAAGCATGGATGTTCCCTTTACAATAAATTGATAAGATCCTCCTTGGTAAGCCTTCTCTATGACATAGGGGCCTTCCCAAGTGGGTTCAAACTTGCCTCCCTTCTTTTGATGGGCAACAATTGGTCTCCTAAGGACTAACACAAGTTCTCTTACTCGAAAGACTGGACCACTTGTTATGAGCTTGAATCATTTTGGCCTTGTACAACTTCGAGGTTCTAGCATGCCCATAGACTCTCCTCCAAACCTTTGAGCTCTTCTAAATGCAACTTTGCATTACGCTTTGTGATCTTGTTACCCAATGCTATCCTTAGTGATGGGAGTTGAACTTCTAAAGGAAGAAGAATGGCTTGGACCCATACACTAAGAAAAATGGGGTAGGCGAGTTGGAGTTGGTATGTCGTGGTAGGCTCACAAAGCTTCAGCCAACTACTCATTCCACTATCCTTTATTATCATCAAGAGTCTTCTTCAACATTTAGATGAGAGTTTTGTTGAATGCTACTGCTAAGCCATTTCCTCTAGGATAGTAGATGGTGGAGTATCTCTAATCTATATCGTGTCTTCTGGCGAAGATGTTGATCTTCATGCTTTTGAATGCAGTACCATTATCGGATATAATTCATCAAGCATCCCGAACTTATAAATGATATGGTTCTTGAAAAACTAAAGTACATGGTAAGCTATAACCTCTCTGAAAGGGATGGCTTTTGCCCACTTAAAAAAGTAGTCGGTGGAAGCTAAGATGAATCAGTGCCCCTTGGAAGAAGGAGGATCGATCGAACCTACAATGTTGGTACCCCAACACTCAAATGGCCATGAAGCCAAAGTAGGGTGTAGAATGTTGGGTGGTTGGTGGAGGACCACATGCACACGATGGCATCTCTAGCTACATCCATGCAATCTGATCATCGAGGCCAATAGTATCTAAGTCTTTTGATCTTTGTCTTCACCATTGATTGATGTGTGCTCCACATAGACCTAAATGTACCTCGTTATAATGCCATGGGCTTCATGTTTGTCCAAAAATAATGTAACCATATTTGGTCAGGGGTGGTGCCATCAACAAGCGTGAGGAGAGAGCTCTCTATTTCACCTGATGGGCTTGTGACTTTTCTTGAGGTAGTTTAGGTGTTCAAGTAATCTATGAATATTGCCTCCAATCTAGCTCCTTGTCCATTTTGGAAATGGCAACCTCCCCTTCAAGAAAAGTCTCTCGATGAGTTTAGAATCAATAAGATAGACTTGCCTATTTTGGACCCTTATTGAAATGGACTCATCTTTTGGACATGCCAATTCTTTGGCAAGTTTGGCCAAAGCATTTGCTATTGTGTTCTCTACTCAGGGAACCTTGTAGATGGTGACTTTTCAAATTTTGGGCCAAAGACTTCATGGTATACTCGTAGTAATGACTTGGGTTTGAGAACATGGTAGGACTTCGAATAGTTGATGACCGATTGAGAATCCCCAAAGATGTTGATGCTCTTGACTGATAGTGATGGCTAACTCAGAGACAATTAAAGCCTCATACTACTTCATTGTTAGTGTAGGGATGGAAAGATAGTATGAGAATCTCATCACATCATGATTTGGAGTTAGAAGAACTATTCCTACCCCTGCTTTTCCTGGGAGAATAGATCATGGTGCTTCACCTTTAAGAAAAGAAGCTGCACCATCAAAATACATCTCCCATCGGTGATTGTCAGACTCCCCTAAGTTCAAGATTTGTTCATCGGGAGATTGTCACTAAGCGAAGAATCACCAAGAAGTGGGTGTGCTGCTAAGAAATTTGCTAGTGCCTATCCTTTTACTGCACAGAGGGGTACAAATGTGATATCAAACTGCAAGAGAATCATGGACCAATGAGCCAAATATCTGGATTGCATTGGCCATGTCATGAGGTACTGTAGTGGATTGGTTTGAGAAATCAAGTTCACCTAATAAGAAAGCATGTAGTGTCGTAGCTTCTGTGATGCAAATATCAAAACTAGGCAATGTTTCTTAATAGGTGGATAGTTTGCTTCATCAGGAATTAGATGATGGTTGAGGTAATAGAGTGCACTTTCCTTCCCCTCATCATTGGCTTGGGCCAACAGAGTGTTGAGAGAGTCATCCAATGCAGTAGTGTAAAGGATCAGTGGCCTACCTGGGATAGGGACTGCTAGAACTGGCGGTATCACCAAGTACTCTTTGATGTCTTCGAAGGCATGCCGGCGCTTATCATCCCACTTAAACTTTCCATCCTTTTGATAAGTACTGAGAATGGGTTGCATCTCTCTGATAGGTTTGAGATAAAGCATCTTAGATATGCCAACCATCCTTGAAAGGATGAGTTGAGTTAAACTATTAAGAGGAGGCATTTCTAAGATAGCTTTGATCTTTTGATCTATTTCTATTCTAGTGTGAACAATAAAGGAATTTCCCAAGTGACTCAGAATGCACACTTCAGGGATTTCAGGTTATATTATCTTAATCATTGAAAACTACTCTCAAGTCAAAGAAGGTCTTCCTTTTCTAAGCTTTTGACTACTAGATCATCAGCACTCAATCTAATGATGGATGAGTTCATTGAAGATCTGAGTCATGGCCCGTTGGTATATAGCACCAACATTTTTAAGGCCAAAAGGCATGACCCTATAACAAAAGATTATGATCGGGGTTTGAAAAGCAGTGTTTCTTTCATTTTCAAGAGACATCTTATTTTAGTTATAGCCAGATGATCCATCCATGAAAGAGAAGACTGCATGAGATGAGGTGATGTCCATAATTTATTCTGGTATAGGAAGAGGAAACTTGTCCTTAAGACATGCCTTGTTTAATCTCTAAAATTGATGCATATGAAAATTTAGCCAATCTACTTCTTAACTAGAACGATATTAGCTAACTAGGTAGGATATTTTTCTTCCCTGATGAAAATAGCATTAATCAATTTCTTGACTTCAAAATAACCTGTAGTTTAATTTCTAATCACATGCCTCTAGGAGCTTGCTTAATAGGGGTAACGTTAGGGTCTATTGCTAGCTTATGCATTACTATGTCAGGAGATAATCTGGGCATTTCTCCATAACTCCATGTAAAGCAATCTTTAAACTCAATCAATAGCCTAACTAAGTCAATAGTTTCATCTTCATTGAAACGATATATATGGGTTTTTTCTTATCCCCATATTATTTTTTTTTATCGATTATGAATGAATCTCCTCTTCAAATTATGGTGCCTCTTTGACTTGGAGATCATTTGAATCATTTAAAGTTTCTAAACACACATTCTCATGAGAGTTTGGGATGTGTGAGAAGAACCTATCAGACTCCAAATGGTTGGTAACAACTAGAAATAATCTTCATCATTGACCAGACCCAGTTCTAGTCAACTCTTGATTGTGCTATTATTCCATAGCTTTTCGAAATATTCTAACATGTGCTTGGACCATGTGTGAGGAAGTAAACCTTTATATCATATTTTGAACACAAGGTGAGTAATTCAAATGGTAATTCCATTAATTCTTTAATAAAAGTATCTTCCTCGAGTCCTACATCAAGCTCTGGACTTGAGGATGATGAACCCAAAAACAACCTCTTTACTTCATGTCACTAGAAGACTTAGGGACTTCCTTAACTACTAAACCTTCAATTTTCTAAGATGTAGGTGAGGTTAGAGCTATGGTTCCCAACTGCTGGCTAATAGTTTCACATAAACCATATTTGAATACTTTACTTTGCTTGGAGGGCTGGTCTTCGTCTCTGGCTGGATCAAAAGTCACCTCAGGAAACCGAGAGGTTGGTTGGTATACTAATCACGTTAGACTCGTCTCCTGAGCTGAATTCCAAGTCTATGTGAATAGTAAGGGTACTCCTATGAACTGGAACATGACCTCTGTTGGGAAAGGCCAACTAGTCCACCTCTGAACTACCTCTATTTCCTTTGCCTCTACCTCGGTGGAGGTTGAGCCATCCTACCCACATGTCCATATGATGGAATGAACTGTAGGTGGAATGTGATGCAGATCCACTTCTTCTTCAATTCCCCTTTCTTGCTCACTTGGATTTTTATTTTTCTTTTCATTTTCTTTTATCTTTTCTTTTTCTTCATTTTCTTTTCTTTGCATTTGCATTTGAATTTTGTCCAAGTTTATGAGAAAGGGTGTTTTAGGAAGATAGTAGGTCATCCTCATAAATCTCAACCTCTCAACTAAAATGGCTTTCATCCCATTGGCGGTACTCAATTTCATCTTTTTTTGAACTAATGAAGGGAAGATGGAAGATCTTATTCTTATGTATCCAAGGCCTACCAAATAAAGTAGTGAATGAAGTATTCAAATCAATGATGTACAACTTCTAGTCTTCCTCACCTATCTCCAAAGATAACACTATGGAACCTAAAGCAGCTCACCTTGATCATTGAATCCTCTCAACATCATTATATCTCCTCAGTAGTAGAGATCTTCAAATAGGCAAGGGTCTTTAGACTCATAATGTTCACTAATGCACTTGAATCCATGAGAACCCTGGTGAGTATGAACCTGTCCATGTCGATCGTAATGTAGAGGGGACGATTGTGCTCCAAGTCCCCCAGTAGAAGGTCTTCATCTGTGAAGGTGATCCCTTGGGCTTCTTTTGCATAATGTGCTTCCTCACCTATAGCAATCAGTTGAGCTAAGCATATTTCAAGATCAAGGAGTGCCTTGATTAGTGACTCCCTCATCTCTTTGGATAAGATAAGGGCATCATATATACTTAGATTAGATGGTAGCTTTCTTAGATGAGAAAGGACGTTGTAGTCCACTTTCAGCTAGTCTTCCACAAGCATATTCAAAGGTGGAGCATCCTGTGGAAGGGCTTCTCGATCTTCAATACTAGTGACTTGTTTCCCTCTATCTTGAGGTGCTACCTAGGAGGTAGAATCTTGCCACTACAGAGGTTGACTTCGGTAATCTCTTGAGGCAAGGTGGTGGAAGGTTCTACCTGCACTTCAAGCTCACCTACAGCTTCTCCTATGGGACTCTCAAAATTGAATGATTCCAAGTCTATCTCAAGAGGTGAACCCATAGTATTTAGAGTTGGAAAATCCAACTCTAAATCAGAATGAGGAAGATCAAAATTATAATAGTTAATTAGACTTAAAGAGTTATCATTAGGAATAGAAGAGAAGACAAATCAGAAGAGACAGATGTAATTCAAATCAGCTTTATTCTTCAATTTATTAGAATTATTTTAGGGTATAAAGTAGAAGTCAAGTAGAGTGAGTGGAGTAAGGGATTTGATGCCCTTATCCACTGATACAAGAGTTCTACTAGTAGAAGAAATAGAAGAGCTAGGTGAAATGGTAGAAAGCTCAGTGGAAGCCTGGCGAAGGCTAGAGGTTGGACGGATTCTGTTAAGGCTATCCTTGACACATCTTGTTTTGCTTACTACTAAGCTCCCACTTTCTAGAGTTGGCAACTTGCAAACCTTCCTTGGTGTTAAATATTTTGTGACAGGGAAAGCTTCTTGATCTTCAATTATTTTCTTAGAGGTTTTAAAGAAATGTCCCAACCTTCTTTGGTTTTGGTAGGATCACTTGTGTCCTCAAGGATTACCCTAATGGAATTAGAAGGTTATTCCATAAGGTATTCCTTCAGGATAACTACAGCACCAGTCTTGAAACTGTGTTCAAGCCAGTCCTTGAGTGTGAAGCAATCCTCCAAAATGAGGCCTAGCATATGGTGGTAAGGGCAAAAGTTTGAATCATGACTTTTGCCTACTTCCTCTGTCTCCTAGGCTCGGTCAGCTGAAAATTAGGTTTCTTTAAGAGATTCTTAAAGATTTTCCTGATTATCACCCTCTTAAAAGAATAAGGTTTGTTTAACCTATCTAAAGGAGTAGGTGGACCATAACTACCTGGCGGTATGCATGCCACTGCCATTGGTGGGATTGATGATGTGGAGGTGCTTGAGTGGCTGAGGGAGTTTAGTGGCATGCCATGGGGTGTACCCCTCTTTTAAGGTGAACCAATGGCCAACCAAGGGTAGGAGGTTCTCCCTTGGTTAAGGGTTGTACCCAACAACCTTTGTTTAGTTTGGGTCATAGGCCTATAGGCAAAGAGGGACAAAGTTGGTTGCCATGGATAAAGGAGGTGGGTAGGCCTTTCAAATGAAGCTTTTCTCTTATTTGGAACCTTTGGTTCACTTTATTTGACCGTAATTAAGTTCACCATGGGTTGGGTTCACTTGGGTAGGTCAATGGGGACCTAAGGAAAAGTCATGTCAAGTTTGGTTGGGTTTGGACTTGATTTGGCTACGTTTTGTTCAACTGACTCATATAGATCAATTTGGGTTTATTTGGGCTAAGTTGACTAATTGACCAAATTGGGTCAAGAGGACTATTGGATTATGTTTAATTGAGTATTTGGAATGCATTGATGCAATTGGTTTGATCAAATTTGAAGTGGATTTGAATTTGGCTCATATAGGTTCATTTTTTCCAAATGGGTCAAGTTGACCAATTTGGTCAAATTCATCAAATTGGCTTGAGTGAGGGGTTGATTTATATTTTATTAATCATTTGGGAGTGATTGTAGGTGTTATTTTGAATTGATTTAAATTATAATGAGATTTGATTCAATTTGACCTTTTTGGTCAATTTGGGTCAAATGAGTTAATTGGGTTCATTCGATCAAATTGGTTACAATTGGTGGTTAGATTGTGTTCAATACTCAATTTCATGATTGATTGAAGGCATTGGTTACAATCAATTTGGATTAGAATGGGATTTGGCCCAATTTGGCCCTTTAGTTCAATTTGGGTCTAATAAGTCAAGATGGATAAATTGGCTTGACTGGGTCCAATTAAATGGAGTTGGATGATCAATGATGATTGACAATCATTTTAATATGGATTGATTGAATTGATTTATGCCAATTGGGGTTTGATTAAAGTTTGACCCAATTTGATCATTTTGGCCAATTTGGGTTAAGTCATCCAATTGGATTGAACGGGTTTAATTAGGATCATATGAAGGTTAGAATGTGTTCAAGGATGAACTTAGAGTTGATTGAAGGTCTTGACTATTATTCATTTGAGCTATATTGAATTTTGGCCCATTTCAACCCTTTAGGCCGAATGGGTCAATTTAATTTAGCTTAGGTTAATTAGGTTAATTGGATTAATTGCATGAATTAGAAAGGATTATAATATTCATTTAGGCTTTTAAATAATTATGAGGCTTGGATCAGGTTTGATTGGCTTGAATCAAGTTGAATACGATTTTAACCCTATGGAGTCCAAATGGGTCAACTTGGGTTAAGGCCTAAGTTGACTTAGTTTGACTCAATTAATTTAAAGTCAAGGCTTAATCATGTCTAATTGGAGTTTAAATGAGTTTGGATGGATTAGATTCCAATAATGTTGATTTGATCTTGAGTTTGGCCGTCTTGATTCAAATAGGTTAAGTTAGATTAACTTAGCAAGTCAACTAAGATGAATCAAATTTGGTCAAGTTTTATTTAGCTTGGAGTTTGAACAATGCTGATTTGAATTAAGATAATTGGCTTGAGAATGGGTTTTATAGGTTATGGGAAGTCTTATTTTGCAAGAATCCTAGGTTTAGGATGGGGGTAGTCAACCTCACTCCAAAAGTGAGGTCAATAGTACTTATAGACTATCTAGCACATTAATGATTATTTAGTATATTCATTTATCATTTTCGATTATTATTCTAGGACTCCATCAATATCTTTAGATCACACTTGATTTAACTTTATAGCCAAATCACAACTAAATGAAGCATGGAGTAAAGCAAAATATCATTTTTATTAAAAGAGCAAACAATTTTTTATATTAATCCATAAAATATAGTCTAATACAATACAAACATTCAAAAGCTCACATAAATTCAATGTTAACACATTTAGTTCAACATTTTAAAAGGTAAATGTAATACATAAATATGATTAAGAAGTATTGGAAAATACAAATAAAAATAAACAATTAAAAGAAAAGAGTGCACCAACAAATTCTCTTCTTTAATTGTGTATCCTTCTCCTTGATCGCTTGATTGTGATCTCCCTCACACACTCCACACACACACATACAGAACACATAGCTCTTGGGGAGTCATTCTCCAAGTGTTGTCACTGCACTCTAATATACTCTCACTAGACTCACTAACCTCCAAAAACCTCTTTAACATCTCTTAACACCCCCAATATATAGTCATTGAGTCCTTCGAATAGTTTCACTTCATTTCCCCTTGAAATTGCTTCAAAAATCCCTCCAATTGCTTTCTAGAACTACTGAAACTATTAAAACTACTATAATTGGGTTGTAGCACCTCAGTGATGGTTTTATAGCTCCTAAGCATTATGCTCTGTAATTTTTTTACTTCAAATTTCTAATTTTGTTGCCTTAACGCTATAATGCAGTGCCTCAACACTACAAATCAGACACTATGTTGTTTTCTATATTTTGCATAGTTTTTCTTCTAATACTAGCGCCTAGGAATTATAAATGTAATGCCAAGGTGTTGTACCATGATTTTGTATTTTCACCTTTTTTCTTTCTCAAATAAGAGATTCCATGTCATAACCACTTAAAATTTTGAAAATAAATCATAAAATAATAATTTTACTTAAAATTACATGTTAATTTAACTAAACTTTTTGCTTATCAATGATGAAGGGCTACTTGCTCTCACTATCGAGATAATATATGCTCACAACAAGTTTACTCACATGCCTTGGGTGAACCCACTTATACTCAATTTTCCTAATTTTTTTTTTGTATAGTCACTCTTAATAGTATAAAAGGAAAACTCCTCTCTTATAGGGGCCTTTTTTTATCTCTCTAGACCCTAGTTTGTACTTTGATCTTGTGGAATAAATATTATTATTTATTTATTATTTTATTACTCTCTTGTCTTCTTATTCATGATATCTTTATCCAACCTTATTTCTTAAGTATCTCAAAAGGTTCCTCCTCCATAAATGGACAAATTTGGATTTAATAGTTTCCATAGACACATGAATTGGGTTAGTAATTTTATCATCCATATTTTTAATTCTTAATATGTGACAAATTATTGCTCCATGTCCTTGAGTTGTCCAATGTCAAATGATCTATTCTTCTTGGTACCTGCTTTAATTCACATCCTCATCCACACTTACTAGCCTAAGAAAATATTGAATCCAAATTTACCCATAACGTGATGCAAAACCTCTTAGCACTTGAGAAGCAAGGTTAAGTAAGACAAAAAATTAAAGTAAGAAAGCATAATAAATAAAAGAAATTCAACTATGTTAAAGATCAAAGTATAAAATTTCTCTTTCTCTCTCTTTAAGTTAAGTACAAGAATCTCTTTGAGTACAAAGATGCTAGAAAGTAAAAAAAAAAAAAGCCAAAATTTCCTCCCCTCTTTAAAAATCTCCCTATTTATAGGATCAAGGTGAGGTTACATAAGCAAGATACACATCAATTAAGTTGGTCACATGAGGAAGGACTCGCCAATAAAAGTCAAGTGTTGTATGTTGAGTAATGAGTTCTCCAATTGTGGTTGTTAGTGTTAATAAGGCAAGTTGCTTGACATGTTTCTGGATGTGTAGTCGCAAGCATGTAGATGAGTTTTTGCATGTGAGGTGAGTCCCTAAATACTAACTGCCTTTCTTTAAGCATCTTCTTATATTTTCCCTAGTTTGAGCGAGTCTTCTTTAAATGAGGCAGGCTGCTAAACTCCAACCACTTGGCTAGGATGATCTCATCTTCATGGGCGAGAGATAAGTATTAAAGTTGTAAACATTTCATGTAATTTTAATGCCTTTATCATGTGTTTATTTTAAGTAATTTTTTTTGTTGAGATAGAAAAATTATAAAAATGAAAAATAAGAAAATTTGGCTTATTGTTGTGGTACTAGATTTGACTTAAAATAAGGAAATTATATAGTAAGGCCAATGCTTATGTGCTATATCGAATAATGTGCTAGATCAGACTCATTTTAGGATAATTATATAGCAAGCTCATCACATAGGCATTGCATAAGCAACGTAGCAACCCTATACCAAAGAAAAAAATATGAAATAGAACTAGTAAAGCATCACACTACAATGCTCAATATTGTCATAGTGCTATATCAATAGTTTCACGCTACAACGATAGAATATATTCATGATAATTTTGAGCAATTTTGAAGCAATTATGATAGGATCATTAAGGAAAGAGGCCTATATTTAAGTTATATGTAGGGGACATTTCTAAGGAAAAAAAGATCTTTTTCTAAATTTTTTTATTTTTCTCGATAAGAGGGAGAGTGTGTGTGAGCTCTTTGAGAAGCACTTGGAGGACACTCCAAGTGCTATGAGAGTGTTATAAGGGTAGTGTGATAGAATGTTTCTTTAAGCAAGAGGTGGAGAAGAAGATCAATAATCAAGAATTTTCAGTGAGGGATGTTGGATATTTACGAAAGAATAAAAAAGATTGCAAAGAGTGTAACTTTCAAAACTTACTGATGTGCTCTTTACTTTCTTCTTCGGTTATCCTGCATCTTATTTTACAACTTTAAATGAGATTTCCTTCTTTCTCTTTAAAATGAAGCACTAATTTATAAAGTGCTCTAAATTTATGTGAGATTTAGATATTTGTATTATATTAGACTTTGTTCATAGATTAATATAAGAAAATTATTTATACTTTTAATTGTTGACCTCACTTTTGAAGTGTGGTTAACTACCTTCTTCTTAGATCTAGGATTAATCTAGGCACTAAGACCTTCCTAATGCTAAGCCACTTTTAGTAATTAGGAGGACACTAAGCTCAAGCCTAGGGATTCATTAGATGCAACCCTAGGGATAGATCTTATCTTAAGATAAGCTAGACCTCACCTACCATAAACCCAACCAAATCCCACATCAAACCCATTGATCAAACTTAAACCAAATGATTGCAAACCAAGTTCCAAGCTAATGCCAATTTGACCAAGGCTCAATATGATTCATTTTTGTTCAATTTCATCAAGGGACTAAGTTGACCTGACTTAACTTATTTGGACTCAAGATGGCCAAACTCAGAACCAAATCAACCCAATTAAAATCAACCCATCCAAATTCTTTTGAATGCCAATTAGACATGATTGAACCTTAACTTTAATTCAATTAAACCAAACCAAGCCAACTTGGCCTTTAGCCCAACTTGACCAATTTAAACTCCATAGGGCTAAAAACATATTCAACTTGGCCCAAGACAAATTAACTTGATACAAGCCCTATGATTGTTCCAAACATGAAATTAAACATTACAATCCTTTCCAACCAACTTAATCAAGCCAAGTGGTCGAATCAACCAACTTGATCCAAGTTGACCCATTAGATCGAAAGGCTTCAAATGAGTAAAAATCCAACTTAACTCAAATCAATTATAGTCAAAGCCATCAATCAACCCCCAATCCATCATTAAAAATGTTCTAACCTTCATACCCCTTCAATTCAACCCAATCAAGCCAATTGGCTCAATTGACCCAATTGGGACTAAATGACCAAATTAAGTAAAATATTAATCCTACCCAAATTAGATGAAATAAATTCACTCAATCTATACCAAAGTGATTTTGCTCATCATTGATCACCCAATTATCAATTGAACTTAGCCAAGTCAATTTGACCACTTAACCAATTTGGATCAATTTGACCTAAAACCAAATTAGGTCAAATCTCATTACAATCCAAATTGATTGCAACCAATGCCTTCAATCAAATCACAAATTAAGTATTGAACTAACCACCTAATGTTAATTCAATCAAATCAACTAATCAATCAAATCAAACTAATTCCTCCAATCTCTTGATCAATCAAACATAAACCAAACCTTCAATCCACCCAATTTGACCAATTTGACCAAATTAGTTAACTTGACCCATTTAGTCTAAATGAACCCATAATCCATTTCAAATTGAATCAAATCACTTGCACCAATGCATTCCAAATGACCATTTTAACATAACCCAATGGCCTTCTTGACCCAATTTGGTCAATTGGTCAACCTAACTCATTTGAACCCAATTTGACCTATATAGGTCAAATTGAGCCAAACTAAACCAAACAAAGCATAAATGCAATAGTTAGAATTTCATCTGCATCTAGCTTGACAACTACTTTCCTGGGTGAATTTATTTTTAATGCCTAGTTTTGAAGCCAAACCACCTTCTAACATGACCTTTGACCTTGAAGGTGGCAATCTAGCTTCCATTGAAAAAGCAAGAAGTGGAGTCAGGACTGAGTACTTCTTTGAATTGAGAAGAGGTGCCCACCCTAAATTAGGCCAATGAAGAGATCAGATTAAAAGGCTGAAAGACATAGGGCCGTGAGGTGCTTTTATCATAGACGGATTGATTAAGGGAGCTATTTAGCCAAGGGAAAGAATCATTAAATGCTAGGGACCAAAGAGAAAAAGGAAGCTATCCCCTTGTGCCCTTCGTTGATTACCTTGGCTTCTATATCATGAGACAGAGAAGACATAAGCTTTTCTATTCTATGCGCCTTTGAGTCATCCGAAAGCACAACGGTTCTACTGATGAGGCTTAGCCAAAACCCAACTTTTACAAAGTCATTAAGATAAGAAATAATAATTTGGGTCAGTTGGCCTAGAATCTTTCTTTCTTATATGTTTACCGGCTATTCATGCTTGTAGGAGCCCTCAATCATACCTAGGCACTTTGTATAAATTTCTAAAGCTTAGTCTATGCCCCTTATCATTCTTATACTCTGGGAGCCACTCATGCCAATATTTCTTATTTTGAGAGGATTTTGCACAGAGTTTTGTTGAATGCTTTTTTTTATGGTGTAGTATCTTGAAGAAAAGTTCAACTTGATATGGTATTTGAACTGGTAGAAGGGACTACTTAGGTAAGGGTTGCCATGATGCTGTGGAATTCTGAATCATTCAATGATGTCAGTTCATATGAACTAGGATAGTGTTGTCTTTTTTGAAATCCTTTCAATAGCCTTGGCCGAAATAGTCGGTAGTGGCCCAATAAAGATCGATGTCCCACTGACGATGGTGGAGGGATGGCTACCCAATGATCTCCATCCCTAGTGTGGTACCAACTTTTTTTTCTTCTGTCAACGATGAGCTTTCTTTTGAGACCTCCCATTCTTATTAAAGAAAAAAAATGAATAGAGAAAGTATAGTGAAAAGCATAATATAACTTAGATGGGAATTCAAAGACAAAAGTTGGAATCTCATTGAGGATGAGGCGCTAGATGTGAAGCCATTGGATTCTCAAGATGTAAATATGGGATTGGTAGCATGCCCCAAAACCTACCCATAGGTGCCATTTGTGGCAAAAGCAAGGAACACCCTTGTCCAATGCAGATTGGGCTAAGAGAAGGGGATTAGTCTTTCTGCCATTGATTACAAGCAAAGCACTTTGTGAACATATATATCCATCTCAAGCAAGGGGTGGATACCAAGTCTTGTTAGAGAACCAAGTAAGTTGGTTAGAGATTGGCTCCTAAAGAAGGCTACCATTTGATGGATCATGGGTGTGTGTCTAGTCTAGTGACTTATAATGCAGCTTGGACAACATCAATGCATTTAGTATAGTAAGCTAGGAAGCATCAAGTCATACTAGAAATGTTGTTCCACACATTGCTCCCACATCCAATTCTTTCTTCATTTCAAGGCCCAGAGAGGACATGCAAGGGAGATGTAAGAAAAAAACTAATGACTACCCAGATGATAGAAAAGCATACAAATCAATAAGAAGTTGAAATGCCATTGCCTGCGGTCAGCTCTGATTCCTTTTGTTAAATCTTTCTTGTTTGAACTACCTCCCTTCCTAAGTGAAATTCTAGCTAACATAAAGTTTTAAGCAGAACTGAGCTAGTAAGTAAAAAAAAAAAGAGTAGGTCAGAAGCTATTAATTATTTACTTATGTGGTCCTCAGTAACTGGTGTGGCTATTGGTTTGAAGAAAGATACATTTGCCTTGTTTTCTTAGTTAGGGGTTACGTCTTCATGTAGATTTTAGAATCTTTTATCTCACTGGTGTGTAGCTGAGGTAAGAAAGAGATCTTAGGCATATGCAAGAGAATAAATTCTTGACTAGTCTAACTACCTGTCTATCTCTCTCTTGGGATACTCTAACTTCTTTCCTCATTTGGTGGAGTTGACAAGATCGGCTCCAATACATCTTGGGATGGGCTCCTAACATTTAGCCGATATGAATTAAAGCCTAAAAAGAAAAAGTCTCATCCTGTGCTTTTGGGCTTAGTCCTTCCAATCGGATTCTTGGTAGATTGTCTGCTATTTCAGATTCCAATTCAAAGGCTTATTTTTTTTCTTGATTGTAGTTTTAGAATGTATCTTTTGTAAAGAAAGAAGTACTCGAGCAAAGTAAGATGATATTATATCTTGACTCGAGCAAAGAGTGAGATAGTGTAGCTTGATATACTTGATTGAAAGGAGAGGACTATATAGTTGTTTGAGGACATGTTGCAGGCATGTAGCTGAGATTGTCAAGACAGTTGGGATGATCAACTACCATGGATAGAATTGGAATAGAATAATGGCTCTCATTTGATTCATGTCTTTATTCATGGCCAAGGTGCTTATACTTCAATTATGCCCTCCATGTCACCCAGGCTCTTCAGTAGATTAGATCGTGTAACTCGACTTTCAATTCACATTGGAATCCCTCTGTCTCAGTCCACCAGAATGAAATTAATGGAACTCATAGCCTCCACCAGAATCAGAAGTATAAGAACTTCATGCCCTTCTTTTTTTTAGCTTTCATGATCAATAGGGACACTGCTTTTCCTTTTTTGGAAGAGGATTTGGTGTCCCAGAAGGGCCCAGGTCTAAAAATGTAATTCTGACTCATCAACCCTAGAGGTTGCCCTAATTCCACTATAGATCCTAGTCTAGCTATAGTGAGCTTTTATGTCCATCTTAGGATGAGTATAGATATGTACAAATTTGGAGGTTGTTTCAAAAAAAAAGAAAAAGTGAGCAAAGGGCATCTCCATTTAGCCTTTTCCATTTCTGATGCAGTCAGAGAAGTTCAACAAGGGTTTCAACTGATGCAATAGAACTAGTCGAATGAACTTCAACCTACGTGTGATCGAAGATCAAAAGAATCATGACCATGATCATAGGGGTAGGATAAGGTAGAAGTGATTCTAGTATGCTATGTAATTCATTGTGCCCATCCATCTATGATCTCTGGAGTTCATCCGAAAAATGGGCAGCTGTAAGGTTAGACTTTTGTTCATCAAAGATGGATTGGGATCCAACAGATACGTCTAAAATTTTGACAGCTGTGATCTAAAATTGGGTTGTCCATAGAGCTATCTTTTCACTAAATTCTAAGCACTGAACAGTGCAGTTTAGGTGTCCTTCACAAAGCTTGTCACTCTGACCCATACATCATTGTAGATAATGCAGAGTTGAGCCAGCTTGATTTTTGAGTTTGATATTGTGAAGGTACAACCAGCTACACATCATCGTTGCTAACTCTAACTTACTAGCACACTTTGGTGCATAATTTTAGTAGAATGCTAACAAGAGGTTATCTCTCGTGAACTCTATCACTATACCACCCTTTTGAAAGGAGAGATTTCACCTCAGTCTATTACCAGATATACATAGTTCATTGTCCCTTGCTTAAGGAGATGACTACTCAAAGGCTAATGAGTTGCACCTCCTATGTTGGTACGTAGCAAGCTTATTGGAACCTTCTAGTGGTTCGATCATAGCTTTTTTAAGGCCATTAGATAAGTGTCGGTCATTTCAAAGCTCGACCCCCTAATTGGGGTAGTACTGCTATCTAATTATGTTTGGGCCATGTGGAGCTCATCTGAAGCTTTCACATACCAGAGGACTGCTTGGTCATGAACCAAGTCATTGTCTTTTCAGCGACCAACTTACCAAACTAAACTAAGAGTTCCACATAATTGTGCCAATGGTCATGCTTGACTAGACAATAAAATTTCTTACCTGTTCCCTATGGAACAATATCCATTTTAGTAGCTAAGCACTTTCACACTAAAACTTCTATAGTTTAGATACATCAAAGAGTGATAAGCTCTCCATCCAATCCAAATCCTATCATTCTCACTACGAGCTTCCGAGGTGAGATATAGCGAGCATAGAGAAAGAGAAGCATTTCTATCCGTTCCATTACCCAATGCAAAAATGATGGGGTAACACAAGAACAATTCTCTTCATATTAATATGGATATAGATCTCGACATTTTTTACCAAACTTTCACAAAAGTTGGTTCTCTAGTTTCTTTTAGATAGATTTCTTATTTAAAACCATAAGAACTAGATGTTTGTAAAAACAATCACACTTGTTAGAACCTTTCCTTTCTAGAAGAGGAATGGGTGAAAGCTATCAAAAGGATGAATCCTTTACTTTACCTAAATTACCTAAAGACTAAAGACTTTTTGATGTCCTAACTGGGACTTTCTTAATGAAATTCCATCTTCAACTTAGAAATTCTACCTCATGCTGTGTTGTAGAACATATGTCTTCCTCGAATAGAAAAGGATAGCCTACTCATTCTTTATGCCTTCTCATTCAATGAATTGAATCTATTCATTATTTCCCTTAAAACTAATGGAGGACTTGACTAAGGAGGGGAGCACTTTCTATAAAAGATAGTCTTGGGATTTGGAAAAGAAAGACTTCACAGACATAAAAGAGAAAAGTCTTTCTAAATTTCTTTTCAAGAAGTTCTTGCTAGTCTAATGTACCATCCATTAGAATTTTTGATAGGTTGAAGAAGTATTAGTTCTTCACTACATTTGGGATCACAAACATCTTAGATTTTCAAGTAAAGTTTCCTCTATCTTGACTTTTTCTCACATTTCCTCCTAGTCCACTGAAAAATAGTATAATTGTGCATAAGTGACTCATGAAGCTCTGCAGCTGGTACAAAGAGTAAGTCTATTTTTTTCATTTAGATGAAGTTCGTTACTTTATATGTTTACTAAAGTATAAAGTGGTAGGGATCAAATCTGACTAATCTATCTTCTTTGTAGTGAGGCTTGATAGACTTTCAGGTCTTTTCTTAGAAGAAGAAAGAAGAGCATCCTCCATGCTTGACTTCCTTGCGATGGTGCTGAGTCCTCCTCTATGCTAGCTTATGCTAGGTTTCTTTTATTCAGCATAGCAAGCAAGCAAATTTGAAGCTTCAAATCAATATTCCAATTTCTCATCCGATTCTAGTGTTTGGGCTAATATTCTTTGCCTTTTTTCCTTTCATTTTTTGGTAGTTGTTGGCAATATGCCAAATGCCTTGGAACCACTTGGCTCGAGCAATGAACTGGAATCAGAAAGAAATGCATTGCTCAACTCATCATCTTATCTTATTGGGTGACATAGGCTAGGAGATCATCAATATGAGGTGGTAGCTAGTCCCAGTATAGAGTTGCATCACCACATCTCTAATGGGATAAGAAAAAGTGAATCTTTAGTCAGATCCTTTCCGATATCATAAAGCTTGATCAAAACAAAATTAGGGTGAATGAAAAAAGCATTTGAATGGAAGAATATACTGATCTATAAGGACCAAAAATTTAAAGTATGTAGAGCCTTTTGTCTATGGTCTTTTTGTGCCCCAATAAGAATAAGGAAACGAGTTGTGTTGATGAGAAGAGATGTGAAGCAATGAGCATAATGCATAATGAAACAAGTATGAGATGCAAGTTCCATACTTTCTTATATACCTCCATATGAGGTTATCTTACATAGATAATATACTTAGAGTTTAAAGAAAGGATTTTGAGTCTAAAGAAATGATTTTGTCATTCTTACTTTCTATAATATACGAAATTTCTCTTTCACATTCAAGTTCATGTTTTTAGAAGAAACCTTATTTTTAGTTCACCTTTGGCATAGAGCAATATGCGATTGGAATCTGTTGACTAGAAAACTTCACTAGTGACCAAAGTAGCTAAAGATCTTGAGTCTCTTGTAGAGGAGGAGTGGCTAATAGGAGAAGGTATTATGACTGGTAATTGATAGACTAGTTATTTTCAAGAAAACCTATGACATATAAGGCTCTAGCTATGTATCTTTCTATAAAAGAATAAAGAATGCTAATCTAATCTTTGTAGCAATCAAAGTTCAGCTAGGCTGCTATTGTTAAACATACTTTCTCACCAGTAATTGGACTTTTTTAGAAGAATTCTATCCTCAATCTTTCTTGTAAGAGATAGAGCATTAGACCTTCCCAAAAGCACACCAGCTGAGCTGACATATATCAGCAAGGACAAGTAGTGGTTTATGTACATTCCACTTTCACACTAGGGCTCCGGTCTCATGTTAGCCAAGCCCTTCATTCGATAAGAATCATATTCATGAACAACTTATGCTATTTATAGCAGGGACTCGAATGAAAAGTGAGGTGTGAAGTGCTGACTAGCTAGAAGAGAATTTCAAGATAGCAAGGAGCACATTCTTCCTTGTTGTTGCACATCTATCTTTATATACAATGCCTCCACCTATTTCATCTTGCAGAGACTACCTCTTTCTTTTTTTGGTAATGTGGAAGTTACCAACTCAGCTCACCCTTTAGCACTCTTATGAGCAAATCGTTACCTTCAACATGGAAGAAAATGGCACGGTAGAGGCTATGTTATCCTTTGTGTATGCATGTTGACTATGGCAGCAGCTACACATTCTATTGCAAACACCCTGGATGATCGGGTGTTATTTCACTATCGCCTTTATGCAAATGAGAAGTTGGGAGGAAACCCTTCTCCGGTACATTCCATAGATGATTTCCATGAAGCCATATCTTTAGCTAACCTTATAGATGCAAGTTTCTTTGGTTTGGAGTAATAACCAAGAGGAACAAGCTTGTATCCGAGCTAGGTTGGATAGATGCCTAATCAATTCATGCTGGTAAGTTCAATTTCTCCATACTACTATTTAGCACCTAAGTCGAACACTTGACTTTACCTCATTGTTATTATCCTTTCGTGACTCAATAGATAGAGAACTGAGTGTACCAACTAGACACAATTTGAGTAGGAATTTCCAATGAATTGGGAATCAAACTAAAAGAATAAAGCATCATCAAGATCCCCTGTGGAAGAGCCATAGCGAGAGAGACCTTCCTTGCTGTAGCTAGCAAGTGGAATCTTTCTTTTTCCATGTGATTGTTGCTATCCGACCTCTTTGCCTAAGAATAGCACCCTGAACTTCTATTGAGAACTTCTGTCATTGGGTATGAAACTAATTTCATAGAGAAAGTCTTGTATTGCATCTTACGATAGGAAGAAAACTACACTTCTATGGGGATATTGATGTTCGAATCCTCCTCGATCTATAGTGCAAAAAGTGCATATTGCATGTCAAGAAGCCAAGGATAGCTTGGTATATTATTTAA
>JAKCPB010001119.1:57500-78365 GCA_021442155.1 Cymbidium sinense | reverse complement strand
TCGCTAGTTGATTAATCAAGAAAGATCTCCAATCCGGACAATTCTAAACTACTTTCATTGAAGTAGAGAAATGCTTTTTCTTACTTTTTCCCATGGGTGGATGAAAAGTTTCAGATGGAAATGTGACTTCACTAAGGGAAATCATGTTTCTTACTTTTTCCCATGGGTGGATGAAAAGTTTCAGATGGAAATGTGACTTCACTAAGGGAAATCATGTTTCTTACTTTTGACCATGGGTGGATGTTCCATGTTCCGGTTCCGGAACTTAGGGCGCCCAGCGGTACTCCCTCAACAGCGCATTCCATGTTCTATTCTTTGCCTATTGATTCAACTCTGGTTAATCCTATGAATCGGTAATCAGATTGGCAACAGGTAACAGGCTGTATTTGGATGAAATTCCTTTGAAGTTTGCTCGGAACGGGGTCGACTCAATATCGAGAGACTCACCCACCGAGGACTTTCTTGCAACCCTTATGTCTCCATCTCTCGAGTCGAGCTCAATCTCTGGTTTGGTCTGGATGAATGCGAGTGCATTCAAGGTCTGATCGGCTCATAGGTGGAAGACACTACCTTGAATTAGCTCTTTTCCTCTTTCTTTTTCACAAGCATGAGTAGGACTTCTAGTCTTGGGAAAGTCACCCGACTAAGCAAAGAAGGAGGACCGAGTGAAGGAAGAATCGACCGAAGTCAGAGAAAGTGAGCCAGCCTGGAAGGGACGGTGAATTCATAATAGAATGTCCTTCTTTTACGTAGGTTAGGGTTGACTTGATGGGCATTGCAATTGATGCATCTAGCCTTCTGTCTATGCGTCTGATGTAGGAAATGTGGAACCCGCGATTGAAAGCTGTTAGAAAAAGGCTGGCTGGCTTGGATTGTCTCGGGCTGTTAAGAATTCTCTCATTCTAGAGGCGGAGGGGGAGTCGTGCCCCCAACGGACCTAGGGGGGAGGAGCGAAGCATGAAATCCTTGCCGATCAATCTATTTTGATGAGGCGGATAGCTCGAGCATAAAATAGAAAAGAAGAAAAGGCTCTAGAGAGTCCCAGCAGTGAGCGGAGCGAACGATGAAGCAACAGTGAAGTGAGCGGAGCGAACGAGTAAGCGAGCGAGGCGCTAGAAGAAGTGAAAAAGTGCTTCACAGCGGATATGCGGCTGTAAAGAACTGCTTTATATACTATAAACAGCGTACTCTATATACTATGTTGGAATTGGAAACATGGCGGTCATCGCCGTGTATGGAGCAAAGCTCCCCTGCGTACCTGAGTGGAAGTTCTACTTAGCTGCGTTCTAAGAGGCAGCCAAATAGGCAGAAATGTCTTATTGCTACGCACCTTACCTCATACAACCTGGGGTTTTCCCTGGATTGTATGACTACCTGGTTTCACGAACTAGGCGCCTGACTTCCCTCGGTTTCAATACCCGGGGTCCGGGTGAGCTCTGTCTCGCGCCCTTTTCTCTTCTTTATTTACCAGAAATGGAGAAGCACAGAACTGGCGGAGCACTTAGAAAGTGTGAGGCGACGATATCAAAAGAAGAGTCCCTCATTTCGCACGTCCATGGAATCCGCCGCTTTATTGCCAATGGAAGGAGGTTTTTATCCCCTTTGTCATGAAAGGTATTAAGGTTAGCTAAGCGAACTATTGGTGCTCGGTTGTTTAGTCAACTAAGTGTGCACTCGGATAGGTTCTTCTAACGTCTCCGAGGTGCTTCGTAGAGGGTCTATAGTACTGTACTCCAAAGTCTCGAAAGTGGTTAAGACATTGGCTACTCATGAGGTTACCCTCAGGCGTCCAACGTCACCTTCTGAAATGGTGGTTGAGGTTACCAGTTCATGGTATAATCGACTGCTATGAGGAAGGTATGCTTTGTTATTATTCTGAGAGCGGACGAAGGACTTCTCTAAAAAGGAAGTAGATAGGTTGCGAACGTTCTGGGGTGATGAGAAAAAAAGAGGTTTTAGAGGCTGTTTTCATCATTGATGAAACAGCACTGAGACTATTTGCGTTGGTATGCTGAAGCGTATTTCGATTGTCGGCTTACCGGCTGGCTTCGCTACGCGCCTCCTGTTGTATGCTACACAGTGAAGCGTAGTGTGAAAGAGCTTTGCTATTTGACCTATGGTTTTCATGTTTCAGCTGTATGACAAGTTGAGGACAGGGTCGACTATTGCCTTAGGTCCTGGTGGTTCATCAGTGGAGCAGTCTTCGGAAAGGAACACCCTTTAGCAAGGCGCTAGCTTACCAAGTCAGAATTTATGCGTACCTGAGGGGGCTACAGCCTACACTTTTGCAGTACTATATATACTCTATTGAACAGCTGCTATGCGACAGATGAACAACCCGAAGGGCCCAGAGAAGAGGAGGTGCTGTAGAGGAGTGAAGTTCAAAGGCTGAGCTCACTTCAGGACTCCTTCACGGGGGCAGCCTAAGTCAGAAGTCAGAGGGCGGAGCTTGTGCTGGCTAATGTAGCATATTTGGACTGCATGGTGCTCTAGGCGTAAGTAAGGGCTTTCTTTACTCCCCAAGGGCTAGGCATAGATAGCTAGCTTTTCTTTCAGTAGGCCAACCAACCAGAAAAGCCAAGAAAGAGCAAGTGTCGTGTGCATAGAGATCGTAGTCTCAATCCTAACTTGATAAGCATAGTACTTGAATTGATCGGAGAATATCTGGCATTCACTCAGATAAAAGGAATATAGAGAATCTGTGCTTCCTAAGACTGACTTTTTGAAACTCATTGCCCTACTTTCGTCACCTGACTTCTCAAATCCAATTCTAATCCGTGGATTCAGATGCTCAAATGCTCTGGCTTTACGCGGCTTACCTTTCATTCCAATATGGCCTGCGACTTCATATGAATATGGATCTTCCTCGCGGATCGGCCACTCATCCGGAATATGTCCACCTGGTCTGACTGAGGAAAGATATCATTTTGATGACTCTCTTTCTTAAGACAAAAGAGGAGCTGGAGCTCTCTATCATAATCATAAGGCTCGGCTACTCGAGGCTGTATTTCGTCCATCATAGAAAGATAGAAATAGGCGGACAAGCGTCGGCGCTTTCAGTCAAGTCCAATTTCTGCTGCTTAGCTCAATGCGCTATCCAGATCTCGAATCATTTCAATTCACTTTGCTTGTATGTTGTTGTATTCAAGTCTTTCCCGGTCGAAAGGATCGAGCTCGACCGAAGCGAAGACCTGACCGAGTTTTGAATGAGCTAGCCTGTAGTAGATAGATCTATTGAACCACCCTTGCTTGTGGTCGAGTCTGGCGATAGAGTCATGCCTGGCACTTGCATAAGTACTCTATTGGAGAAAAGGCAAATCCGTCCCCCCTTCATTCTCCTGTCGTATGGATGTATGTTTTCCCTCTTCAGTCCATCTGCTGCTGTCGCATTCTTGCCCCTTTTCGTTATGGTCCTACCCTTTCATTCAGGCCTTTCCTTATGCACCGATTGTTCATTCTTTGCAGAACCTTGAGTGCTATGAAATGGCGCGTATGTTGAGCTTTGCTTTAGCTTGAGTGCTTCCATGCTTGCTTCCCGGATAGGATAAGGCGCTAGTTTTTTTTTTATGAATTTCCATCTTGGGGAGCTAAGACAAAGCAAAGCCTAGTTAGAAGCATGAACATGAGTTCGTTTCGGAATCTATCCAGTACGCCCAGCTTTCCATTCCTACCGCCTGTCCCTTAGTCGATGTATCCCTGAATTTGATAAGTAGAGGGGGGTTATGGGGTTTCCTGGTGGATCGCCATTGCCGTATCGGTTAGCGGTGGAAGTCGTATGGGCCCAATTTCCTTTTCTTCTTGACTTGAAGAATCAAACTATCCTCCTTCTTTTCTTATTGTTAGTCTAGTTCGATTTCACAAGGCGCTAGAAACCAAATTGGATAGAAAATGAAAAAAAAAGAGAAAAAACGGGTTAGTATGGGAGCGAGAAGTCATTCATGAATAATGCATATAAGGAGATTACTGACCAATTCCACTACAATGCTCATTGTGTAGATAGATCTGCTGCTGAAAGACTTCTCAATTGAATCAGGGATAGATGCAGACGATTACTTCACCTACGACTTATGCCCGCCCTTTAGCCTTACTGTATTGCTTTCCACTCCTGGCTAATAGTAGGACAACCAGTCAAAGAATCGGAAGGAGCTTCGTCCACGAGTCATTCCTAACCTGCCACTGCCTTATTAAGGCGAACTTCCCGCCTACTTAAGAAGTAAGCCCGCCTTCGCTCTGGCATGTCTTCCCCTCTGACTTTCCTTTTGCCGGCTTGATCTAGCCCTCTCGCTTGACCTGAGACCCAAATGAAGATTTGGAAGAGAAGAGCTCAGACGGGAGACAAGGAACGCTTACTGATTGCCTGTAACATCCTTAGATGATTCTATGCCATCCTCCTTCTCTTTCTTTCTGGCTTTGCCTGGACATCAGTTATCACGGATTCAATCCAAAGATATACCCTAAGTCAAGGCTCTACCTTCTGACTGTCTGTTCTCCCCAAGTGGGAAACGGCTGCTAATGGCACAGCTGAGAGTTTGCCATCCATCTGCTGCATGAACAAAATCAGTGTTGGGATGAGGCGAAAGAGCAGCGGGAGATTGCCTAAAGAAGGCCCAGCGACTGCCCTCATCCGTGAAAGTTTCAAAAGAATCCCTTTCCCCTCCTTCGCCCTCTTGACTTGATATGTCAAGAAGACTACAACCGATAGTTGATCACCTTTTGCCGGTGGTAATGTCAATCTATTCTTTTTGCTTTGCATCATAGGTAAGGTGCGGAGCAGAAAACATTTCAAGATCTTTCCAATTTGGGATTCTATTCTATATCGCAGTGTTTGAGTCCAATATCCCTTTTATGCTCGCTTCGTATATTCCCATTTTGGAAGTTGATCCAGGCTGATCTCCTTTTCGTTCTTTCCGGAAAGATCCGCTCTCGAATCAATCTCGAGTTTTCCCATGAGCCTCAAACAATTGAGAATTTCGTTTTGTGGGAAAGGTGAGCGATGGCTCGAGCGTGTAATGCAGCCTACTGCTCCGCGCGCGGGGGTCGACGCTTGCTGTACGATGCTATCGAGTTCCCCCCAGAATTCATCAGCCAGTACAGGCGCTTGCTGGGGTTCCTCCTCTACTGGGGGAGCTGCCTGATCATCCATCATCGGCTTGTTAGAATAATGCATGTTCTTCGAAATGTGACCATTTACCCAGACTCTCACCAGGTCCTCTTCAAGATCGAACCTTATTATCACACAGGAATTTTCCATATAGCATAGCAGTGATTTCATTGAATATGATCCGGTTCCATCGTCGGTTTTCACCTGTCTATAATGAATTCCACCGAAGGCCTTCCACCCAGTCAAGTGAATCTCGATGGCTTAGCATGATCCGGAAAGGCCAGCACCGGATCCGCCATGATGGCTCTATTGAAGTCCTCAAAGGCCTCTTGACATTCTCTCGTCCAATGTGGTTTCGCAGCAGAGTGAACGGCCTTTCAGCGGCTCGGTGGTAGATTATGTCAGAGTTTGGCAGACACTACGAAGGTAGCACCTTATCAGGGATAGTGAAAGTACCTAGGTCAAGGCGGGAAGTGGGCGGAAGAGTTTATGCCAAAACTTTCTAGTTGTTCCAGATTGAGATCGATCAGATTCCATTCAAGTTAGACCATCAGATCTGAGTCAGCAGAATCTAAGTGAGTTTCGAGTGGGAGGATAAGGGAATTTCCCTCGCATTGGAAGTCACTGCTATTACCTATGTGACCAGGCACGTAGTGGCTAGGCAACTTTCTCTATAGGAAAGAGAATATGAAATAGACTAGATTTTCTATGAAGAAATCCTTTGAAGAAAACATAGGTTCACACACGTGTGATGAAAAAAGAATGTATAGATATAGAAAATGGGTTTGTGCTCCTTCCATTTACAGTTACATCAAGTTACATCCATTCTTCCAGCCAAATCATGACCAGTTCTTCTTCATCATTCTGGTTCATGCCCAACCGTTCCCAGTTGATCAAGTTCAAGTTCCAGTACTCAAACGATTTCTTTTTGTTTTTACTTTCAAAGAATTCTCTATCCCAGTTGACCTGGAAAAGGGCCTCCCAGACAGAGCATTAATGGCGCATTAGTCCTACGAGAAATTGCCATGAAAATGTTCGATCTGCCATGAACATAGTCACCTGTATCTAAGTGCCCGAGAAGGATCATCGAGGAAACTGATAAGAACCCACCGCATAGGTGCCTTGTTCTACCGAGAGATGAACTAAGGAGCGGCAACCCTACTACCATCTCTGAACGACCGAAGAAGGAAATTCTCTTAGCTCGGTCAAAGATAAATAGAATTCGGAATGAGCGCACCGACGGACCATGAAAACGTTCTAATATACCGCTCCGTGGGTATCTTAACCTTCTTCCACACGTACAAAAAAAAAGATCAGGAGAAAACAAAACATCCTTAACCACTCGACAAGCAACGTTTTTCTAATGTGAGAAAGCGTTTGAAAAGTGATGTTAGGTTCTTAGTAGCAGTCGGCGACCTTTTCTTCTTTTACTTCACATAGCTTTTCGTCTCCTTGATAGCTGGAAGTTCTCCAAAAGTATGAAAAGCTGGAGGACTTTGTACCATCCATTCCAGTGTGGTTGTATTCTGTTCAACAGCCCAAGGACTTGGAGCACATCTTTTGTTGTTTCCACTGCTTGAAGTGATTGTGACGACCACGAAGAAACGACGAATCCCAACTACGGATATATAAGAGCCGAAACTGCTCAGAGCATTCCATCCGGCGTAAGCATCTGGATAATCTGGAATGCGACGTGGCATACCCGAAAGCCCTAAGAAATGCATGGGAAAGAGGGTCGGATTAACCCCGAAAGAAGTGATCCAAAAATGGATTTGACCTAAAGTTTCAGGGTATGTTCGACCAAAGATTTTACCCACCCAATAGTGAAATCTTGCAAATAAAGCAAAACGGCTCCCATAGAAAGTACATAATGGAAATGTGCAACCACATAATAAGTATCATGTAGAGCAATGTCTAGCCCAGAATTTGCTAGAACTATTCCAGTGAGCCCTCCTATGGTGAACAAAAAGATGGACCCTACAGCAAATAACATGGGTGTTTTGTATTGTATCGAACCTCCCCATGGTAGCGATCCAACTAAAGATTTTGATTCCAGTGGGGACAGCTATGATCATGGTAGCTGCGGTGAAGTAGGCACGCGTATCAACGTCTAAGCCCACAGTAAACATATGATGAGCCCGAACAAGAGATCCAGGAACACCTATACTGATCATGGCATAAACCATGCCTAGATACCCGAAGACCGGTTTTCCCGAAAAGGTCGATACGATATGACTAATAATACCGGATCCAGGCAGAATTGGAATATACACCTCTGGATGACCGAAGAACCGAAAGAGATGCTGGTATAATATGGGGTCCCCCCCTCCAGCAGGATCAGAAAAGGTTGTATTAAAGTTTCGATCGGTTAATAACATTGTAATTGCCCCTGCCAGTACCGGAAGTGATAATAAAAGTAGGAATGCTGTAACTAGAACGGACCACACAAAAAGGGGTAATCTATGCATAGTCATTCCAGGTCCACGCATGTTGGAGATAGTTGTTATAAAATTGATAGAACCTAAGATTGATGAAACACCTGATAGATGAGGACTAGAAATTGCTGAATCAACTGCTCCTCCAGAATGGCTGGTAATACCACTTAAGGGCGGATAGACCGTCCACCCAGTGCCGCTACCCACTTCTACTAAGGCTGGGCTTAATAGGAGCAAGAGACTTGGTGGCAACAACCAGAATGAGATATTATTTGATCGTGGAAATGCCATGTCAGGTGCACCTATCAGAATCGGAACAGACCAATTACCAGATCCACCTATCATCGCCGGCATCACCATAAAAAAGATCATTAAAGAAGCGTGAGCCGTTATTAAAACATTATAAAGTTGATGATTCCCACCAAGAATTTGATCGCCGGGTCGAGCTAATTCCATACGAATCAGTACGGAGAAGCATGTGCCCATCACTCCAGCAATGGCACCGAAGATGAAATAGAGAGTACCAATATCCTTGTGGTTAGTGGAGAACAGCCATCGGACCAGATTTGTCATTCAAGTTGGAATGAACTGCTTCGCACCTTATCAGAGAGGGGCCCGTAGCTTAGTGAGCGGGGCTGAAAAACAAAAAGAAGAAGAAAAAGAAAAACTGCGAGCTAGTCACCCGTCCGGTGAAGGATCAACAGTTTCGTCCGTGGTCACCGAAGGATTCTCAGTTCTTTGCTATGCACCTTTTCCCCGTTCTTCGCTAAGCGCGGGTTCGTTCATCCTTGCCGGCTCGCCTAGGCAAGTTGGTTCTGAGTCGGCGCCTTTCGCGCCCCATTTTCTATCTTTCTTGCGCGAAGGGCCTGGCGACTTTGCCCGGACTTCTTGAGTGGGGCGGTCTAGTCTCCCCGTTGCCTGGGGTCTTCCTTCAGATCATTCGATGATATGTATTTTGCTATTGGGATGAAAACAATTGCCTCAACATCAAAGGTTGTCTATTTTGTAGGCTGTCTGGAATTCTGCCCATCGCCTCAACAATATGATTCATTTTCGCACCCTCCCAAAAAAGATGCGTCAGCCCAGCCTGCGTCTGCATGTCTGATTTTGGAAAGAAAGTTTGACATTTTTCTTTTACTGTAGCCCTTCTACATTCATTCCTTAAAGAAAGTGATCCATCATCATATCTCTTCCTGAAAAAGAGATGAACAAATCTTCTGGTGTTCACCGAAGTTCGAGTGCTCAGGCAGTGCATCTCTTCCTAGCAGGCTCATTTCCATGGTCAAAGTCCCTGTGAGTTCGCAGTCTGGTATCCCTTCCTGAGCAGGCCCTCTCACTGACCCCAATCTTCAGATTGGAATCGCACATCTACCCCCTGGAGAGACTTTATTTAGGAACTCCTTTCTGGTCCAGTGGGTGCTTGAGAACCTTTTCCATCAAGTCCATCTCTCCTACCAACGGTTCCTTGTGGCTCCTCGCTTGTGCCTTCGGCAACCCCATCCATCACCTCAGTGAATTCTAGTGTTCATTTTTTTCTACATGAAGTTGATCAAACTGGTACACACTTTACACTTTCTGAAAGTTTCAATGATTTGATGTACTGTAACACCTTGGCATATGTCAACCAGTCCATGCCGTCGATTTCTTTAGTGAATATAAGGAAGGTGGTTTCCAGTCCAGGAATGCGGTCATGCTTGATCCAGACTTGAAGGAGATCGCACATTCTTCTACCTACGCAATTTGATGAATCAAGAAAAAAGCGTTAGTGATCGTGAATATCTAACCTTCCTGGCTTTCCGCTTTCAGACAAGTTGCTAGTGATGACCTCTTCTTATTCCAGGTCCTGACTCGTCCGAAGAATGCTATCGCTTTCTCTTCTAGAAAAAACAATGTGACTTGTTTGGGTGAGGGGGGCTAAGATAGGCCGGGCCCGAACCGGATGACAGGAAAATGAAGCAGCGAAGGCGCTAGAGGCGTCACTCTACCAAGAGCACAGCGCGGCACGCACAAAGAAAGGCTCGCGCGACAGGGATGAGATCCCAGCGAACTATGTTCATTCTTTGGCTTAGTCCTTCTATTTGAAAAGAAACAATAACAAAGTTCAACGCTCCTTGGTCGCGCCTTTCTTCTTTCTCGCATTGATCCGGTCAAACTCCTAAATCAGTGAATGCGGAAGTTCCGTCGCTACTTTTCTACGCAACCTTGGTCCCGAGCTTCCATTAGGATCACTTTCATCCGACTTTCCTTCGCCCTTTGTGGCTGCTAGTGAAGTGGCAACTGGATTGCCTAGTGAAATGCTATATCGATTTCAGCTAGATAGATCAAGCTTCAGACTAGGAGTTCCCATTGGTGGGATAGATCTCGTTCACTCTTGAGTTGAAATGTATGCTCGATTGCAGCTATCTTGCTCAGTGGATTGTTAGCCAGTAGCTTTTTCTTTGCTACGCACCTTGACTCTCTTATAGAATGGAAGCCTCAAGCCTGTTTCTTTCGAGACATGATTGAAGAAAAGGCTAATGCCCTGACTCCTACGGACCTAATCCTAATGCAGTAGCTATGCTATCCGTTCTTACCTTGAATGAAGTGAAGTTAGCAACCAACTTTCGAATCGACTGACTTGAAGATAGGCCGACTGGATAAGTTCCCCAAGGCCCCAGAGTGACCAGCTAAGTATCTGATGAGAGGAGTCTCTTTCATGGTTTTGAATGAGAAACCGGTGGTTGAAAGCTAGAAAGAATGAGAAAGATCGGATTCGTCTTTCACCGCGGAACGTACTGACTCATCTTAGAAAGTTTTCTAAAACAAGAAAGAAGAAGAAAAGAGATCCTATACGAAATGATCGCTATATAGCGAATAGACCATCTTTTCACTAAGAAGGCGATAGTTTGATTTTTCCAAAAGTGGTTAGGGTTAGACTTTGTTTGGAAGTAATACCTGTTGAGTCAAAGCTCAGAATCATTTCCGGGAAGGGGTGAAAGCCTTTCGTTCGTGCATAAAGATATGGATGTCGTTACCAACAAATATGTAGTAGTAAGGAGCCTGTATATATGGTAAAGCAAGAAGGAGCAGGGTGAGAATGCAATTTTGGAAGAATAGAATAAAAAAGCATGTAAACATAGAACGAAAGGATAGCTTGCTATAGTACAATCCCAAACAAAGGTATTGTTATTGCCCCGGTTCAGTTTATTTGGATGCTACTACTTCTGCCTTTTTGTAGTGCAAACCCCCATTTCCCCTATTTCTTCTATTTATATTGCTTTTTTTATTCTTATGTGAATGCATGAATGACAGGTTGATGTGCCTGACCCCCGAGGACTTGCATTTCATTTTAGGCCAACCCTAGTCAGCAATGAACTGAGCAGGAGTGGAACATTCAGTAGTCCCATTGTAGCTACTTACTCACGCTTCCGTATGACCATAGACTGCCTGACTATAAGTAGAGTCTAAGGGGCATAATGTTCTCACCCAAAAGGCATTTAGGAGCCAGTGAAGTGTGAGAACCCGGGACCAGCCGGGGCAGGAGGGTGAACAATGAAAGTTGTGGCCTTCCGACACGAGAATCCATATATATATGCCCTTAATGAATAGCGTCCAAAGCGTACTTCATTTCATTCCAGTCTTCATTGCATTGCTTCTAGCTCAAAACTCAACGTCAATGACCGTCTTGGAGTAAGCTTTCTTAGCAAATGCGAGAAGCATTTCGCCATTGACTACCTCCTGGCTCACAGCCGGTGGGCCATTAACTAGACCTGTTCTCTGATAGCTGTTGGGAACCAGACTTGCTGCTCAAGTCAACATTGATCTTTGGCACCGAAGACTACTGAAGTTAGAAGATCATTTTGACAAAACCTTTCCTGGCTACAATTTGCTGCTTGAATGAGACCTCCGTTGATGGATGTGCTTGGCCTACCTAACAAAGCCGAACATGTGACCGAGGCAGTCCGACCGGGGGCCTACATACATAGTGTAGCAGCCCTAGGGCAGAAAGCCACTTTCATTGTAAACACGCATGGTATCAGCCCATTGACTGGTCAGAAAAAAACCACCTTTTGAGAACCGCTAGATGGGCCAAAGTCTTGATCCTAGCCGCTGATGGAGACAATGTGGGCCCTCGCTCTCAGCTAAGCCCTTGAATCTATCTCTAAGTAGTTTCAGAAACCCTTTCTTCCCTAAAAACCCGAGTCCTTAGTTAGTGACTCAATTCAGACCGATTGGACTTTTCAATACAGTTTCACAAATCTTGTCCAAACTTCTGGTCGAAAGAAGAAGGCCATTGAGAAAGCAGGCCATGGAAGAGAAAGACTTCATCTATGCACAAAAGGCATTCGATTAGATAGAAGACTTTGGTCAATCTTTCCGGCAAAAGCCCTATTCTTAGAAAAAACTAAAGCAAGAATAGAATGAGGGAAGGCGCGAAGCTATTATGAAATTCATAGATAAGAGAAAATAGAGAAAAGCAAGGAAAGCAGAAAAGAAGACTAAGATAGTGAAAAGGGACGTCTCTGAAAAAAGAATTCCTATTACGCGGGGCAAAGCGCTCTCATGAAACCAAGCCGTAACTTCTTTTCAAGACTTTCTTCCACTCGATTTCTAAGAAAAAGTCATTCTATATTCATACCAGGCAAAGTCCTTACTTACCCAGGCTCCAAGCGAGAAAGACCCGGCAAGACGCCCATCTCTCTCTTCCTTTCACAATTGCTTTCGGTGTCAAAGAGTCAACTATAGAAATTCTTGGGCTTCTATGCTTTCTCTTTCTTTATTTGCTACGCAACCTTTCCTTTACTCTCACTGGTATTCAATAGGAAGGCGACCGTTCTAGCTCTTTTGGCCCTTGGGCATAGACGGTCTGGTGTCCACGTATGCTTATGGTGTGCATGGCTCTTGGTTGATTGCTCTTCTTTCATAAGCAAATGCTGCTGAATCTTTCCCACCTTTTTCTAATTCTAAGGCGCGAAGCGTTTCACTTAGACAGTGAAAGGAATGGATAGAGTCATACTTCCCTGTTTTCAGAATATAGCACATGAATCCATAGAAGAAGAAGTAGATGGACCAGAATCGGATGTGTGAGGAGAGAGTATAGATAAGAATGAATGAGATCTATGTCTACCGGAGAGTGAAGATGGAATGATTTGATTCCCACTCCTATCCTATTTGATTCCCAGTGTGCCAAGCCAGTTCTCCCCCTCCCACCGCTATCAGTCCAGTACCATTAGCTCTCCAAAGCAATCCATTCTTTCCGGGCAAGCTAGTTCCTTGTCTTCGTTCTGTCCAATCGGCGGCTTGGTTGAGGAAGTTGGGGATGGAGCGGATGTTGAAAGAGCTAGGATAGCAATCGGTCAGGGAATCGGCATTAGCGGTCAAAGCATTGATTCTAAGCCAGCCCAGTCTATTAGCAAAGATCTATTTGAGATTCAATGTGGGAGAAGCTAGAGTAGAACGATCTACTTCTAGCGCCTGTGGTCCCTAAGGAAAGAAGGTGGATTCTTTATAGAAAGTAGCCTGGTCTGTCTCTCAATCAAGTCTGTCCAGTAAAGTCCTTGCTCTTCTCATATATGCTATTCTCTTTGAAAGAATAGGCTGTCTGTGAAGGTGGTCTTGTCTCTTTGACTCTGTTCAAAATCGGCTGTGAAAGAATAGGTTCTTCTCTTTGCAAGTTCATCTTACTGTCTAGCTGCTTCAATAAAGGAAGAATTCCTTTTCCTGAGAGAGAATCCAGTAGCTGTCCAACGGTTGCAAGCAAGCCAGTCGGAAGGGAAGCAAAGGAGCCAAGCAAGGCAAACTGGGAGCGAAGCCGCTCTTTCAGCTAGTCTCCATGGAATCCGATGCAGTTAGCGAGAGTCGTGGTAGTTCAGTTCGTCTATTCAGCTTGATTGGTAAGCCCATCCAGTGTTGAAGAAAAAAGAGGAATCTTCCTCATTCCGTGGTTCTTGCTTTGGGATCCGTAAATTCATCCCTACTCAGTCTTCTAGTTAGCTTAGCCTGGGCTAAGAAGAGCTCCCCTGTTCTGATTCTACTTTGGGCAATGCCAGTTGAAAGAAAGATTCAAGCCGGCTTGGCTTATGGGTTTGGTCAGTACCTAAACAGGTACATAGAAATTGAGAACAAATAGCGTTTTTCCCGCTTATTGCGGGATCCCTTTTGCCCCCGCTAGCGCAACCTGCTCTGCATCTAGGGTTCTGGCTTTCATCGGCGTAACGACTGCTCTTTTCCACTTAGACTATCCAAAGTTCTGACTAGAAGGAAGAAAGCAATGGTAGACGAAAACTCTCTTTGCCACTGCTGCTATCTCTGTCCCCGTCGCCGCTACTCTGACCTCCCTTCCTTGCCTCGGTGTCTTCTACGCGAATACGCTATGCTACCATCAGTATCAAAGCTAAAGCTAAGCGCTCCTCTTCTCTTGCCGATTCTCTTCCATTTACTTCATTCACTTTCTTTGCTACGCACCTTGACTCACTCACTTGAATGATTTCTTCATCGCTCCGCGCCTTTGAACCACTCCGCACCTTGGCTATAAGCCATAACTCTGGGAAGCGAAGGCGATAGTTCTCTTCGAAGAGAAGGCGAGAGTTTGATTATGAAAGAAGAAAAGGGAGTCTTCCTAGACTTCGCTTAGGGCAGCGAGTGAGCCTTGGGTCATAATGAAGATAGTAGGGCAGAACCATGGGCGATTTCCGCTGTTAGAATAACTGCTGCAATGGAATCTGTTGTCGGAAGGGCTACTCACTTTGGATCTTCATTTTCTTCTGCTTATAGGATAGGAGCTTCAAGGAGTTCCTATTACAGAAGAGGACTCTTACAGGATGCTTTGCATACAGACTAGTTGCATCCCTTAGATGGCTGCCTTATACTTACAGAAGGACTCACTCTAGGAAAGGATTCATACCCAGACTAGCCCTACCTCTACCTTTCATGCTTGTTAGAGTTTGAGCTCAAAAGACTAGGCTTGCAGACACTTCTTACTCTCTGAGTCCTTAGGAAAGGATACATAAAGATTGCCAAGAGGACCCTCTCGCAAGCTAAAACCTACCCTAATGCAACTAATATGCAAGCAATTATAGATGAAAGAGTGAAGTGAAAACATTGCTTTCAAATTTGATTCCTAAGTACAAAAAAAAACTATTAGTTCTTCCTATCATCTTTCTGGTAATTCAAAATCCAGTTATAGAGAGCTGCCTACTCCCACCTCGAACGAAAAAGAGATCTAAGGCTTAAAGCTTACTATTCTATATATAGATTCTACTTTTCATTATGCACATAAGGATGGAAGATGAAAATCTCACGTACGGTTCTGGAACGGAGATTCTTTGAAAAGTCGTGTTGTGAAACCTCCCATAAGAACCATATTCTGACTTTTCTCTGGTGAATATCCAATTCAATTGAATGAAGAATGGACAAGAAAGCTTTAGAATAGGCATGGGTGATCAAATGAAATGTGAATAACCCGTCCTCCTCTCTTTGAAACAAGGGGCGCTTCCGGTTCTGTGCGCGCTTCAAACAATTTTGTCTTCTCCATATTACCATATCTCTAGAGTCAATAATTTTCTATGAGGAACTACTGAACTCAATCACTTGCTGCCGTTACTCAACAGTTTTCTGTTGAGGTCTATCCCGTAGAGGTACTCCAATTGGATCAGTGATCGATTTCTAGGTTTCGTCGTAAACCTAATTGGTTACTTCCAATTACGTAAATCAATAGTTCAAACCGCACTCAAAGGTAGGGCATTTCCCATTGGCGTGCATCCAGCAGGAATTGAACCTACGAATTTGCCAATTATGAGTTGGGCGCTTTCACCATTCAGCCATGGATGCTTCACAGGGATCATCGTACATCGTGAATAACCAAATTCCAATGGCTTTAGGAGGAGAAACGACATCAATTCAAATCCTGGATATTCGAATTGAGAGAGATCAAGAATTCTCACTCTTTCTTAGATTCATGGATCAAATTCGATTCAGTGGGATCTTTCACTCACATTTTTTTCCACCAAGAACGTTTTATGAAACTCTTTGACCCCCGAATTTGGAGTATCCTACTTTCACGTGATTCACAGGGTGCAACAAGCAATCGATATTTCACGATCAAAGGTGTAGTACTGCTTGTAGTAGTGGTCCTTATATCTCGTATTCACAATCGAAAGATGGTCGAAAGAAAAAATCTCTATTTGTCTTCCTATACCTATGAATTCCATTGGACCCAGAAAGGAGACATTGGAAGAATCTTTTTGGTCTTCCAATAGAAAGAGGTTGATTGTTTCGCTCCTGTATCTTCCAAAAGGGAAAAATCTTTCTGAGAGTTGTTTCATGGATCCACAAGCAAGAGAGTACTTGGGTTATCCCAAGAAAGAAAAAGCGTATCATGCCTGAATCTAACCGGGGTTCGCGGTGGTGGAGGAACCGGATCGGAAAAAAGAGGGATTCTAGTTGTCAGATATCTAATGAAACCGTAGCTGGAATTGAGATCTCATTCAAAGAGAAAGATAGCAAATATCTGGAGTTTCTTTTTTTATCCTATACGGATGATCCGATCCGCAAGGACCATGATTGGGAATTTTTTGATCGTCTTTCAAACGAAACATAATCAACTTGAATTCGGGACAGCTATTCGAAATCTTAGGGAAAGACTTGATTTGTTATCTCATGTCTGCTTTTCGTGAAAAAAAGACCAATTCAGGGGGCAAACAACAAGGAGCTGGGGCAACTATGCAATCCAATGATATTGAGCATGTTTCCCATCTCTTCTCGAGAAACAAGTGGGGTATTTCTTTGCAAAATTGTGCTCAATTTCATATGTGGCAATTCCGCCAAGATCTCTTCGTTAGTTGGGGGAAGAATCAGCACGAATCGGATTTTTTGAGGAACGTCTCGAGAGAGAATTGGATTTGGTTAGACAATGTGTGGTTGGTAAACAAGGATCGGTTTTTTAGCAAGGTACGGAATGTATTGTCAAATATTCCATATGATTCCACAAGGTCTATTTTCGTTCAAGTAACGGATTCTAGCCAATGGAAAGGATCTTCTTCTGATCAATCCAGAGATCATTTCGATTCCGTTAGAAATGAGAATTCAGAATATCACACATTGATCGATCAAACAGAGATTCAGCAACTAAAAGAGAGATCGATTCTTTGGGATCCTTCCTTTCTTCAAACGGAACGAACAGAGATAGAATCAGATCGATTCCCGAAATGCCTTTTTGGATCTTCCTCCATGTCCTGGCTATTCACGGAACCTGAGAAGCGGATGAAGAATCATCTGCTTCCGGAAGAAATCGAAGAATTTCTTGGGAATCCTACAAGATCCATTCGTTCTTTTTTCTCTGACAGATGGTCAGAACTTCATCTGGGTTCGAATCCTACTGAGAGGTCCACTAGAGATCAGAAATTGTTGAAGAAAAAACAAGATGTTTCTTTTGTCCCTTCCAGGCGAGCGGAAAAGAAAGAAATGGTTGATATATTCAAGAGAATTACGTATTTACAAGATACCGTCTCAATTCATCGAACCATATCACATCCCGGATCTGGTGTTTCATAGGGATTTGCCTTTTCTATTGATTCCTACGGGTTGGATCAAAAAAAATGATTGAATTAGGTATTCCACTCCAGAGATGAATCGAAAAAGAAAGATTTCTTGGTTCTACCTCCTCTTTTTTATGAGGAGAATGCATCTTTTTCTCGAAGGATCAGAAAAAAAGAGGTCCGGATCTACTGCGGGAATGAGTTGGAAGATCCCAAACTAAAAACAGCGGTATTTGCTAGCAACAACATAATGGAGGCAGTCAATCAATATAGATTGATCCGAAATCTGATTCAAATCCAATATAGCACCTATGGGTACATAAGAAATGTATCGAATCGATTCTTTTGAATGAATAGATCCGATCGCAACTTCGAATATGGAATTCAAAGGGATCAGATAGGAAATGAGACTCTGAATCATAGAACTATAATGAAATATACGATCAACCAACATTTATCGAATTTGAAAAAGAGTCAGAAGAAATGGTTTGATCCTCTTCTTTCTCGAACTGAGAGATCCATGAATCGGGATCCTGATGCATATAGATACAAATGGTCCAATGGGAGCAAGAATTTCCAGGAACATTTGGAACATTTCGTTTCTGAACAGAAGAATCCTTTTCAAGTAGTGCAAGTAGTGTTCGATCGATTACGTATTAATCAATATTCGATTGATTGGTCCGAGGCTATCGACAAAGAAGATTTGTCTAAGCCACTTCGTTTCTTTTTGTCCAAGTCACTTCTCTTTTCTTTGTGAGTATCGGAATATCCCCATTCATAGGTCCGAGATCCACATCTATGAATTGAAAGGTCCGAATGATCAACTCTACAATCAGTTGTTAGAATCCATAGGTGTTCAAATCGTTCATTTGAAGAAATTGAAACCCTTCTTATTGGATGATCACGAGACTTCCCAAAGACCGAAATTCTTGATCAATGGAGGAACAATATTCCCATTTTTGTTCAAAAAGATACCAAAGCGGGTGATTGACTCATTCCATACTAGAAAGAATCGCAGGAAATCCTTTGATAACACGGATTCCTATTTCTCAATGATATCCCACGATCGAGACAATTGGCTGAATCCCGTGAAACCATTTCATAGAAGTTCTTTTCTATCTTCTTTTTAGAAAGCAAATCGACTTCGATTCTTGAATGATCCACATCACTTCTGGTTCTATTGTAACAAAAGATTCCCCTTTGATGTGGAAAAGACCCGTATCAAGAATTATGATCTTACATATGGACAATTCCTCAATATCTTGTCCATTCGCAACAAAATCTTTTCTTTGTGCGTGGGTAAAAAAAAATCTATCTTTTTGGAGAGAGAGACTATTTCACCAATCGAGTCGCAGGTATCTGACATCTTCATACCTAACGATTTCCCACAAAGTGGTGATGAAACGTATAACTTGTACAAATCGTACAAATCTTTCCATTTTCCAATTCGATCCGATCCATTCGTTCGTGGAGCTATTTACTCGATCGCAGACATTTCTTCAACACCTCTAACAGAGGAACAAATAGTCAATTTGGAAAAAAAAAACTGATTGTCAGCCTCTTTCAGATATGAATCTATCTGATTCAGAAGGGAAGAACTTGCATCAGTATCTCAGTTTCAATTCAAACATGGGTTTGATTCACACTACATGTTCTGAGAAGTCTTTACCATTCGAGGAAAAAAAGGAGTCTTTGTCTAAAGAAATGCGTTGAGAAAGGGCAGATGTATAGAACCTTTCAACGAGATAGTGTCTCAAAATGGAATCTGTTCCAAACATATATGCCATGGTTCCTTACTTCGACAGGGTGCAAATATCTCAATTTCACCCTTTTAGATACTCTTTCAGACCCATTGCCGATACTGAGTAGTAGTCAAAATTTGTATCCATTTTTCATGATATGATGCATGGATCAGATATATCACGGCCAATTCCTCAGAAGATTCTTCCACAATGGACTCTGATAAGTGAGATTTCGAGTCAATGTTTACAGAATCTTCTTCTGTCCGACGAAATGATTCATCGAAATAATGAGTCACCCGTTCCATTGATATCATCTGAGATCAACAAATGCTCGGGAGTTCCTCTATTCCATCTTTTCCTTCTTCTTGTTGCTGGATATCTCGTTCGTATACATCTTCTCTTTGTTTCCCGAGCCTCTAGTGAGTTACAGACAGAGTTAGAAAAGATCAAATCTTTGATGATGGAATCATACATGATGGAATCTCGAAAACTTCTGGATAGGTATCCTACATCTGAAATGAATCCTTTCTGGTGATTCTAGTTGTTCTGGAACAATTAGGAGATTCTCTGGAAGAAATACGGGGTTCTGCTTCTGGTGGCAACATGCTATTGGGTGGTGGTCCCGCTTATGGGGTCAAATCAATACGTTCTAAGAAGAAATATTGGAAGATCAATCTCATCGATCTCATACCAAATCCCATCAATCGAATCATTTAGAAATACGAGACATCTAAGTCGTACAAGTAAAGAGATCTATTCATTGATAAGAAAAGAAAAACGTGAACGGTGATTGGATTGATTAGAAAATAGAATTCTGGGTCGCGAACAGTGATTCGATTGATGATGAAGAAAGAGAATTCTTGGTTCAGTTCTCCACCTTAACGACAGAAAAAGGATTGATCAAATCCTATTGAGTCTGACTCATAGTGATCATTTCACAAAGAATGACTCTGGTTATCAAATGATTGAACAACCGGGATCAATTTCCTTACGAGACTGAGTTTACATTCATCAAAAGGATCTAATGAATTATGAGTTCCATAGATCCTGTTTAGCAGAAAGACGGATATTCCTTGCTCATTATCAGACAATCACTTATTCACAAACCTCGTGTGGGGCTGATAGTTCCCCATCTCCTCATGGAAAACCCTTTTCGCTCCGCTTAGCCCTATCCCCTTCTAGAGGTATTTTAGTGATAGGTTCTATAGGAACTGGACGATCCTGTTTGGTCAAATACCTAGCGACAAACTCCTATGTTCCTTTCATTACGGTATTTCCGAACAAGTTCCTGGATGACAAGCCTAAAGGTTCTCTTATTGATGATAGTGATGATGACCTTGATATTGATACGGAGCTGCTAACTATGACGAATGTGCTAACTATGTATATGACGCCGAAAATAGACCGATTTGATATCACCCTTCAATTCGAATTAGCAAAAGCAATGTCTCCTTGCATAATATGGATTCCAAACATTCATGATCTGCATGTGAATGAGTCGAATTACTTATCCCTCGGTCTATTAGAGAACTCTCTCTCCAGGGATTGTGAAAGATGTTCCACTGGAAAGATTCTTGTTATTGCTTCGACTCATATTCCCCAAAAAGTGGATCCCGCTCTAATAGCTCCGAAGAAATTCAATACATGCATTAAGATACGAAGGCTTCTTCTTCCACAACAACGAAAGCACTTTTTCATTCTTTCATATACTAGGGGATTTCACTTGGAAAAGAAGATGTTCCATACTAACGGATTCGGGTCCATAACCATGGGTTCCAATGCGCGAGATCTTGTAGCACTTATCAATGAGGCCCTATCAATTAGTATTACACAGAAGAAATCCATTATAGAAACTAATACAATTAGATCAGCTCTTCATAGAAAAACTTGGGCCAGATAAGATCGGTTCAGGATCATGGGATCCTTTTCTATCAGATAGGAAAGGCTGTTACACAAAATGTACTTCTAAGTAATTGCCCCATAGATCCTATATCTATCTATATGAAGAAGAAATCATGTAAGGTAGGGGATTCTTATTTGTACAAATGGTACTTCGAACTTGGAACGAGCAT
>JAKCPB010001119.1:25000-52500 GCA_021442155.1 Cymbidium sinense | reverse complement strand
AAAAGTGTCAAACCTTTCTCCATGATGATGACCACTGCCCCAAACAAAAAAACAATCAGGAACCTCAAAAGCAAATATGGAAAATGAAGGAGCAGGAAAATTTGGCTACCCTTTCAACCAGTGCTGATGACACTCAACCTGAAAATGCTGGAGTTGTAATCAGCGGGCTGCAGCATATGGTACAGGAAAATGCTGAAGAGAAAAAACTATTGAAGCAAGTGTTGAACCCAGTCCCCCGCGCTAATTCTGGGAAGGCTAACACCGATGCAAGCAAAAAGGAACCAAGAAGAAAGATTCAGGCATGTGGGGGAAGGAATCAAATTGGATGAAAACAAGTATTGGTATTGGATCCCAATGGGGATGGGAACGGAGGGGGAACCAGCTCTCTTTCATGGAAGTCCGTCCCCATGTTGTGCTGGAATCTTAGAGGTCTCCACGGCTCTGAAAAGCGGAAGGCCTCAAGAGAACTTGTCTATAGATATGGTGTAAAGATTTGCTGTCTTCTTGAAACGAAGCTAAAAAAACATGAGATTACCAATGGTATCTACAGCATATTTGAGAATGAAGGGCTGATTGCAAACAGTGAGTTTACTGGGGGGCGCATTCTCATTAGATGATTCAAAAGTATGACCTATTCATAGAAAAGAAAATTGTTCACTGTTTAGTTCAAGCTGGTAGAAACACTCAGTTTTTCTTGTGTATGCCTCCAATGATGCAAAAGATAGGCAGCAACTTTGGCATGATCTTTCTCCTTGGTGAATTGCTGGAGACTTCAATTGCTGCAGGTTTCAGAATGAGAAGTTGGGTGGAGACGCTGCGAATCCTTGCCATTTGAATGATTTCAACACCTGTCTTCAAGATGCTGGTTTAGAGGATATTCTTATGAAAGGAAGCTTTTATACCTGATCGAACAAAAAGACCTGATCTTATGAATGTGAAACTTGATCGTGTGCTTGGAAATGCTGCCTGGACTCAGCAATACCCGGAAATGCATGCAAATTTTCTGATCCCTGGTGTCTCTGATCACTGTCCTGCACTGATTCATGGACCCCAAGATAATGACAAAAAACTCTGACACATGGAGGAGGCGAGTCTGAAACAGCAATCTAGAATGAAATGGCTGCATTTAGGAGATTGCAACACCAAGTTTTTCCACCAAATGGTCAAGAAAAGAGCCTCCATCAATGCAAGAAAAAAAATCCAACTTCTTACTGATCAAAATCAAAAGGCTATCCAATGTGGTTCTTTGAAAAATTCCTGAACTGTAGCTTTCTTTCAGCCGAACCTGGATGACTTGCACCTTGATAAACAACTTCATGATGCTGATGCTCTTTGGCTTGAAAGAGACTTCACTCTGGAAGAATTGAAAGAAGTGGTATTTCATGCTAATCCTAACAAGGCCCCTGGGATCGATGGTATGAATAAGAAATTAGACCAATCTGCTTGGCCGGTGATTGCTGATGATCTCTGGCGTGCTACCCAGTACTTCTGAAAGAGTGCTCAAATGTATAGGGCGGCAAACAGCACACTTCTTGTCCTGATTCCAAAGAAAAGCATTCCTCTGGAGTTCACTGACTACCGACCCATATCTTTATGTACGTGCCTGTACAGGTTCCTATCCAAAATGCTTGCAAACAGAATGAAATGTGTGATGTTGTCAGCTGAAATCAATCAGCTTTTATCCCGGGGTGATGAAAATCTGCTTCTTGCTCATGAACTTCTTAAGAAGAAGTTGAAATCTTCAAAAGGGAGACCTGCTATGTGTGTGAAGGTTGACATTGCAATTTGATACTGTCAGCAGAGCTTCTAGAATCTATCAAATTCTGAGGATGAAAGGGCTGCCGGATAGATTTGTGAGGTGGCTGCATTGATGAACCTTTCCACTCTGTTCAGATTCATGGTGATCCAGTGGGCTTCTTTAAAGGCAATAGAGGCTTAAGGCAAGGTGACCCCTTTCCCCTTCTCTTTTCTCCCTGGCTATTGTCAGCCCCTGGTGGATAGGGTGGTTGGGAAACTTCATGGTTGGAAACAAAAACTTCTTTCAATGGCAGGAAGATATCAGCTTGTTCAATCAACTTTGCTGGCTTTAGGAGTTTCTTGGAACCAAGCATTTGAGCTCCCCGTCTCTATTAGAAACCAAATGGAAAGATATGCTGCACGGTTTATTGCTGGGGCTGAGGGAACTCTCTTTGTGGCTTGGAATGACATTTGCAAACCTAAAGAAGCTGGTGGATTGGGAATACATAGGCTTCAAATATGTAATGCCGCTACAAGGTTGCGGCTGTGCGCTCATTACCTCAAATTGTCTCTAGAGCAAGTGGATTGCCTGGCGCTACTTTCAGGACAAATCCTTTTGGATGTGCAAACCCGGCTCTCACCAAACTGCGCGGTCTTCCGGGGCCTTCTCCACTAGAAAGAGCAGCTTCAAGAGAGAATGGAACTGCTTGGACAGCACATGGCTATTCTTTTGGGATCCTTGGATCAATGGCCAAGCCCTTGCTGATATTGTTTACATAGATAGGTTCTCTTATGATATGGCTTGTGATAAAGGTGCGTAGCAATCCAACAATTCCTGGCTGGGAGGAGTTGGTTTTGTGTTTACCCAACAAGGCGATCCATAACGCCATAGCGTGCTTGGGGATATGCTTCCCGTGCCAAACAACCCAATCTTTCTTTGAGTACAGTGGTTGGAGGGAGTGAAACCAGAGTTTGTAAGTTTCCATCTAAGAGTCTAAGAATCTGCAATGTGCACTTTTTGAATTTTAGGCCCCAAAAAAAGCATAGTAGGTGAGATAGGATGAAGTCAATTCCAACTCCTCCCTATCCCTAAAAAGAAAAAGAAACATTCAAGTCGATAAGAAGTGTGTTTTATGTGAATCTGAAGATGAATCAAACTCTCATCTTTTTCTTTCTTCTCCAATGAGGTGTTTTCCGCTATCTTGAGAAGAGGGATGGCCTTGGATTGTATGCATGGTGAGCTCGGGACCCTCGTGAAGCTCCTGAAGGCAAAGAATGATTCCAAGATCTCAAAGCAAAGACTTGCCTCATGATCGCTGTTGCAGCTACTGTGTGGCATCTATGGCATGAAAGAAACCAAAGTCTTTTCCAGACTAAGAAAACTACCAAGTTCACTATTCTAGAGAATCTTAGAAGACCTGGAGCTGGGGCAGTACATTAAGCATGCAGCTTTGCATTTGATGTGGTACTGGGGAGGTGTCCCATCCAAGAAGCCTCAGATGAAGACGTTTGTTTCCTTGACGGGTCGTGGTCTGCCTCGACTCTGACCTCCTCCTTCAGAGTTTTCTATAATAAGGAGGTCAGAGCCTAGGATTGTCAAATTGGTGTTGAGCATCTGCTCATTATCCAAGCTTATTAAGGTGTGGCCAAAGGTGCGAAGCAAGTGACTCCGAAAACCATTCATATACATATAGAAGGTTACAGTCCTAGTCTGCGTTGCATGGAGGTCTGTTCCGAGTTAGTCGGACGGGCTACCGCAATGCTTTCGGCGTATGTCCCGACCTATCCCGAATCCCGCTTCAACTTGGTTTGAAGTTTCAGCCATTATGGTCTTCTACCCCAACATGAACCCTGTTCATGAAGCATTTGGTAGAGACTGTTCTGATGTGAGTACGCATCTTAGCGCTTGGCACACTTTACCAGTGGAAGCCAGTGCGCTTGACTCGCAAGAGGAGCTCAACGATATTGGGTCTGTATGGTTTGATGATCGTGAGACACTTGTGTCTTCAGGTTATGACGACCCTATAGTCCGGGTCAAGGGCCTCGGCTGGTTGATTAATGGTCTGATTCTGCCTGCTCAGCAAGTCTGGTGGGATACGATGAAGACTCGGCCGGAGGCTGGAAGATTCGGTGTCAAGCTAGAGGGTAGCGGAAAAGTCCGCGTGTTTGACATAGGCAACCCGATTTTCTTTGGAAGGCGCTCTTAAGGCCTTTCTGGGTGATGAATGTTCTCAGTCAGCTGAAAACTGACGGGACTTTTCATCAGCGCGCACCCCTTGAGAGGTTACATGGAAAGAGGATACTCTATTCATATGACCTCAAAGCCGCTACGGACACTCTACCAGCCGTCCTTTCTGGATCAATGCTGGTAGGTGGTCTGCTCGGTGACGACTTTGGTCGGACGTGGTTACACATGATGACTGCGACCGGCGACTCCCGATCGGATTCGGGGTCGGAAACGCTCTAACCTTCGGGGTAGAGTTGACCGGTTCACGAAGGGTCAACCTTTAGGGTACTCTTCGTCATGGCCTGCTTTCACACTAACACATCATATGCTAGTGTGGAAAGAAGTTCATCGCCGATGACGGACTGAATGATTTGTCACCAGTCTCGTGAAATGTTTTGAGCTTGATCTCGCGCTCTGTAGGTACTCAGTTCTTTCGGGAGCTGGGTGTCACATCTTTGCTTGTTTCATACAGGTTGAGAGGTGCTTCCTACCGTGTTTCTTCTGGGTACCAAAGACCCGTAGATGGAAACGACACTGGTTGTTGCAGCATTCGCCTAGTGGCATATGGCCGCATCCTAGAAAAAGTGGTGGTTGAGACTTCCGGCCGGGGTTCTAGATTGCTATGAAGAGGGGTTGGTGCGGTCTTTCATCCTAGATCGTGTGAAGCCTAAGGACTTCCGATGAAAACTAGTCAAGTTCGCACCTTCTGGGTGAACGATTAGTTTGACTTTTTGGAGCGCTTACTTCAATCTTGGATTAAGCAGCACCTGAGTGAGATTCATTGGTATGCTACTGCGTTCTTCGATTACTCTCTTCCTCTTAAGGACCTTTTATCGCCGCCGGTTTTATGTTCTACATACAGACGTAATGTGAATGTGAAAGAACGGTGAGTTCTTCGTTACGGACTGTTATGTAAAATATATGACCTGTTGCGGAAGGCCCCGGGGGTACTTCCTCTTGGGGTCGGTAGGTTCTTTCGGGGACTGTGCGTCTAAAGTCAATTTCCTGAAGCAAGAAAGAAGCTTGCCAAAGTAGAAGAGAAGTTTGCTTCCCTTCCCTCCTATGGATATCCCATGGGATTCTTTTGTAATTAGATAGTTGCTTCTTAAGAAAATGGGCTTTGCCCTCGCTTACCTGCAAAAAAAAGAGGATCGCCTTGAAAGAATAGCAAACAGGAAAAGCAAACAAAAGTCGCTAGTTGATTAATCAAGAAAGATCTCCAATCCGGACAATTCTAAACTACTTTCATTGAAGTAGAGAAATGCTTTTCTTACTTTTCCCATGGGTGGATGAAAAGTTTCAGATGGAAATGTGACTTCACTAAGGAAATCATGTTTCTTACTTTTTCCCATGGGTGGATGAAAAGTTTCAGATGGAAATGTGACTTCACTAAGGGAAATCATGTTTCTTACTTTTGACCATGGGTGGATGTTCCATGTTCCGGTTCCGGAACTTAGGGCGCCAGCGGTACTCCCTCAACAGCGCATTCCATGTTCTATTCTTTGCCTATTGATTCAACTCTGGTTAATCCTATGAATCGGTAATCAGATTGGCAACAGGTAACAGGCTGTATTTGGATGAAATTCCTTTGAAGTTTGCTCGGAACGGGGTCGACTCAATATCGAGAGACTCACCCACCGAGGACTTTCTTGCAACCCTTATGTCTCCATCTCTCGAGTCGAGCTCAATCTCTGGTTTGGTCTGGATGAATGCGAGTGCATTCAAGGTCTGATCGGCTCATAGGTGGAAGACACTACCTTGAATTAGCTCTTTTCCTCTTTCTTTTTCACAAGCATGAGTAGGACTTCTAGTCTTGGGAAAGTCACCCGACTAAGCAAAGAAGGAGGACCGAGTGAAGGAAGAATCGACCGAAGTCAGAGAAAGTGAGCCAGCCTGGAAGGGACGGTGAATTCATAATAGAATGTCCTTCTTTTTTACGTAGGTTAGGGTTGACTTGATGGGCATTGCAATGCATCTAGCCTTCTGTCTATGCGTCTTATGTTAGAAATGTCGAACTCGGGATTGAAAGCTGTTAGAAAAAGGCTGGCTGGCTTGGATTGTCTCAGGGATGTTAAGAATTCTCTCATTCTAGAGGCGGAGGGGGAGTCGTGCCCCCAACGGACCTAGGGGGGAGGAGCGAAGCATGAAATCCTTGCCGATCAATCTATTTTGATGAGGCGGATAGCTCGAGCATAAAATAGAAAAGAAGAAAAGGCTCTAGAGAGTCCCAGCAGTGAGCGGAGCGAACGATGAAGCAACAGTGAAGTGAGCGGAGCGAACGAGTAAGCGAGCGAGGCGCTAGAAGAAGTGAAAAAGTGCTTCACAGCGGATATGCGGCTGTAAAAGAACTGCTTTATATACTATAAACAGCGTACTCTATATACTATGTTGGAATTGGAAACATGGCGGTCATCGCCGTGTATGGAGAGCAAAGCTCCCCTGCGTACCTGAGTGGAAGTTCTACTTAGCTGCGTTCTAAGAGGCAGCCAAATAGGCAGAAATGTCTTATTGCTACCTTACCTCATACAACCTGGGGTTTTCCTGGATTGTATGACTACCTGGTTTCACGAACTAGGCGCCTGACTTCCCTCGGTTTCAATACCCGGGGTCCGGGTGAGCTCTCGCGCCCTTTTCTCTTCTTTATTTACCAGAAATGGAGAATTGGGGGCACAGAACTGGCGGAGCACTTAGAAAGTGTGAGGCGACGATATCAAAAGAAGAGTCCCTCATTTCGCACGTCCATGGAATCCGCCGCTTTATTGCCAATGGAAGGAGGTTTTTATCCCCTTTGTCATGAAAGGTATTAAGGTTAGCTAAGCGAACTATTGGTGCTCGGTTGTTTAGTCAACTAAGTGTGCACTCGGATAGGTTCTTCTAACGTCTCCGAGGTGCTTCGTAGAGGGTCTATAGTACTGTACTCCAAAGTCTCGAAAGTGGTTAAGACATTGGCTACTCATGAGGTTACCCTCAGGCGTCCAACGTCACCTTCTGAAATGGTGGTTGAGGTTACCAGTTCATGGTATAATCGACTGCTATGAGGAAGGTATGCTTTGTTATTATTCTGAGAGCGGACGAAGGACTTCTCTAAAAAGGAAGTAGATAGGTTGCGAACGTTCTGGGGTGATGAGAAAAAAAGAGGTTTTAGAGGCTGTTTTCATCATTGATGAAACAGCACTGAGACTATTTGCGTTGGTATGCTGAAGCGTATTTCGATTGTCGGCTTACCGGCTGGCTTACGCGCCTCCTGTTGTATGCTACACAGTGAAGCGTAGTGTGAAAGAGCTTTGCTATTTGACCTATGGTTTTCATGTTTCAGCTGTATGACAAGTTGAGGACAGGGTCGACTATTGCCTTAGGTCCTGGTGGTTCATCAGTGGAGCAGTCTTCGGAAAGGAACACCCTTTAGCAAGGCGCTAGCTTACCAAGTCAGAATTTATGCGTACCTGAGGGGGCTACAGCCTACACTTTTGCAGTACTATATATACTCTATTGAACAGCTGCTATGCGACAGATGAACAACCCGAAGGGCCCAGAGAAGAGGAGGTGCTGTAGAGTGAAGTTCAAAGGCTGAGCTCACTTCAGGACTCCTTCACGGGGGCAGCCTAAGTCAGAAGTCAGAGGGCGGAGCTTGTGCTGGCTAATGTAGCATATTTGGACTGCATGGTGCTCTAGGCGTAAGTAAGGGCTTTCTTTACTCCCCAAGGGCTAGGCATAGATAGCTAGCTTTTCTTTCAGTAGGCCAACCAACCAGAAAAGCCAAGAAAGAGCAAGTGTCGTGTGCATAGAGATCGTAGTCTCAATCCTAACTTGATAAGCATAGTACTTGAATTGATCGGAGAATATCTGGCATTCACTCAGATAAAAGGAATATAGAGAATCTGTGCTTCCTAAGACTGACTTTTTGAAACTCATTGCCCTACTTTCGTCACCTGACTCTCAAATCCAATTCTAATCCGTGGATTCAGATGCTCAAATGCTCTGGCTTTACGCGGCTTACCTTTCATTCCAATATGGCCTGCGACTTCATATGAATATGGATCTTCCTCGCGGATCGGCCACTCATCCGGAATATGTCCACCTGGTCTGACTGAGGAAAGATATCATTTTGATGACTCTCTTTCTTAAGACAAAAGAGGAGCTGGAGCTCTCTATCATAATCATAAGGCTCGGCTACTCGAGGCTGTATTTCGTCCATCATAGAAAGATAGAAATAGGCGGACAAGCGTCGGCGCTTTCAGTCAAGTCCAATTTCTGCTGCTTAGCTCAATGCGCTATCCAGATCTCGAATCATTTCAATTCACTTTGCTTGTATGTTGTTGTATTCAAGTCTTTCCCGGTCGAAAGGATCGAGCTCGACCGAAGCGAAGACCTGACCGAGTTTTGAATGAGCTAGCCTGTAGTAGATAGATCTATTGAACCACCCTTGCTTGTGGTCGAGTCTGGCGATAGAGTCATGCCTGGCACTTGCATAAGTACTCTATTGGAGAAAAGGCAAATCCGTCCCCTTCATTCTCCTGTCGTATGGATGTATGTTTTCCCTCTTCAGTCCATCTGCTGCTGTCGCATTCTTGCCCCTTTTCGTTATGGTCCTACCCTTTCATTCAGGCCTTTCCTTATGCACCGATTGTTCATTCTTTGCAGAACCTTGAGTGCTATGAAATGGCGCGTATGTTGAGCTTTGCTTTAGCTTGAGTGCTTCCATGCTTGCTTCCCGGATAGGATAAGGCGCTAGTTTTTTTTTATGAATTTCCATCTTGGGGAGCTAAGACAAAGCAAAGCCTAGTTAGAAGCATGAACATGAGTTCGTTTCGGAATCTATCCAGTACGCCCAGCTTTCCATTCCTACCGCCTGTCCCTTAGTCGATGTATCCCTGAATTTGATAAGTAGAGGGGGGTTATGGGGTTTCCTGGTGGATCGCCATTGCCGTATCGGTTAGCGGTGGAAGTCGTATGGGCCCAATTTCCCTTTTCTTCTTGACTTGAAGAATCAAACTATCCTCCTTCTTTTTCTTATTGTTAGTCTAGTTCGATTTCACAAGGCGCTAGAAACCAAATTGGATAGAAAATGAAAAAAAAAAAGAGAAAAAAACGGGTTAGTATGGGAGCGAGAAGTCATTCATGAATAATGCATATAAGGAGATTACTGACCAATTCCACTACAATGCTCATTGTGTAGATAGATCTGCTGCTGAAAGACTTCTCAATTGAATCAGGGATAGATGCAGACGATTACTTCACCTACGACTTATGCCCGCCCTTTAGCCTTACTGTATTGCTTTCCACTCCTGGCTAATAGTAGGACAACCAGTCAAAGAATCGGAAGGAGCTTCGTCCACGAGTCATTCCTAACCTGCCACTGCCTTATTAAGGCGAACTTCCCGCCCTACTTAAGAAGTAAGCCCGCCTTCGCTCTGGCATGTCTTCCCCTCTGACTTTCCTTTTGCCGGCTTGATCTAGCCCTCTCGCTTGACCTGAGACCCAAATGAAGATTTGGAAGAGAAGAGCTCAGACGGGAGACAAGGAACGCTTACTGATTGCCTGTAACATCCTTAGATGATTCTATGCCATCCTCCTTCTCTTTCTTTCTGGCTTTGCCTGGACATCAGTTATCACGGATTCAATCCAAAGATATACCCTAAGTCAAGGCTCTACCTTCTGACTGTCTGTTCTCCCCAAGTGGGAAACGGCTGCTAATGGCACAGCTGAGAGTTTGCCATCCATCTGCTGCATGAACAAAATCAGTGTTGGGATGAGGCGAAAGAGCAGCGGGAGATTGCCTAAAAGAAGGCCCAGCGACTGCCCTCATCCGTGAAAGTTTCAAAAAGAATCCCTTTCCCCTCCGCTTCGCCCTCTTGACTTGATATGTCAAGAAGACTACAACCGATAGTTGATCACCTTTTGCCGGTGGTAATGTCAATCTATTCTTTTTTGCTTTGCATCATAGGTAAGGTGCGGAGCAGAAAACATTTCAAGATCTTTCCAATTTGGGATTCTATTCTATATCGCAGTGTTTGAGTCCAATATCCCTTTTTATGCTCGCTTCGTATATTCCCATTTTTGGAAGTTGATCCAGGCTGATCTCCTTTTCGTTCTTTCCGGGAAAGATCCGCTCTCGAATCAATCTCGAGTTTTCCCATGAGCCTCAAACAATTGAGAATTTCGTTTTGTGGGAAAGGTGAGCGATGGCTCGAGCGTGTAATGCAGCCTACTGCTCCGCGCGCGGGGGTCGACGCTTGCTGTACGATGCTATCGAGTTCCCCCCAGAATTCATCAGCCAGTACAGGCGCTTGCTGGGGTTCCTCCTCTACTGGGGGAGCTGCCTGATCATCCATCATCGGCTTGTTAGAATAATGCATGTTCTTCGAAATGTGACCATTTACCCAGACTCTCACCAGGTCCTCTTCAAGATCGAACCTTATTATCACACAGGAATTTTCCATATAGCATAGCAGTGATTTCATTGAATATGATCCGGTTCCATCGTCGGTTTTCACCTGTCTATAATGAATTCCACCGAAGGCCTTCCACCCAGTCAAGTGAATCTCGATGGCTTAGCATGATCCGGAAAGGCCAGCACCGGATCCGCCATGATGGCTCTATTGAAGTCCTCAAAGGCCTCTTGACATTCTCTCGTCCAATGTGGTTTCGCAGCAGAGTGAACGGCCTTTCAGCGGCTCGGTGGTAGATTATGTCAGAGTTTGGCAGACACTACGAAGGTAGCACCTTATCAGGGATAGTGAAAGTACCTAGGTCAAGGCGGGAAGTGGGCGGAAGAGTTTATGCCAAAACTTTCTAGTTGTTCCAGATTGAGATCGATCAGATTCCATTCAAGTTAGACCATCAGATCTGAGTCAGCAGAATCTAAGTGAGTTTCGAGTGGGAGGATAAGGGAATTTCCCTCGCATTGGAAGTCACTGCTATTACCTATGTGACCAGGCACGTAGTGGCTAGGCAACTTTCTCTATAGGAAAGAGAATATGAAATAGACTAGATTTTCTATGAAGAAATCCTTTGAAGAAAACATAGGTTCACACACGTGTGATGAAAAAAGAATGTATAGATATAGAAAATGGGTTTGTGCTCCTTCCATTTACAGTTACATCAAGTTACATCCATTCTTCCAGCCAAATCATGACCAGTTCTTCTTCATCATTCTGGTTCATGCCCAACCGTTCCCAGTTGATCAAGTTCAAGTTCCAGTACTCAAACGATTTCTTTTTGTTTTTACTTGAAAAGAATTCTCTGTCACAGTTGACCTGGAAAAGGGCCTCCCAGACAGCGCGTTAATGGCGCATTAGTACTACGAGAAATTGCCATGAAAATGTTCGATCTGCCATGAACATAGTCACCTGTATCTAAGTGCCCGAGAAGGATCATCGAGGAAACTGATAAGAACCCACCGCATAGGTGCCTTGTTCTACCGAGAGATGAACTAAGGAGCGGCAACCCTACTACCATCTCTGAACGACCGAAGAAGGAAATTCTCTTAGCTCGGTCAAAGATAAATAGAATTCGGAATGAGCGCACCGACGGACCATGAAAACGTTCTAATATACCGCTCCGTGGGTATCTTAACCTTCTTCCACACGTACAAAAAAAAAGATCAGGAGAAAACAAAACATCCTTAACCACTCGACAAGCAACGTTTTTCTAATGTGAGAAAGCGTTTGAAAAGTGATGTTAGGTTCTTAGTAGCAGTCGGCGACCTTTTCTTCTTTTACTTCACATAGCTTTTCGTCTCCTTGATAGCTGGAAGTTCTCCAAAAGTATGAAAAGCTGGAGGACTTTGTACCATCCATTCCAGTGTGGTTGTATTCTGTTCAACAGCCCAAGGACTTGGAGCACATCTTTTGTTGTTTCCACTGCTTGAAGTGATTGTGACGACCACGAAGAAACGACGAATCCCAACTACGGATATATAAGAGCCGAAACTGCTCAGAGCATTCCATCCGGCGTAAGCATCTGGATAATCTGGAATGCGACGTGGCATACCCGAAAGCCCTAAGAAATGCATGGGAAAGAGGGTCGGATTAACCCCGAAAGAAGTGATCCAAAAATGGATTTGACCTAAAGTTTCAGGGTATGTCCGACCAAAGATTTTACCCACCCAATAGTGAAATCCTGCAAATAAAGCAAAAACGGCTCCCATAGAAAGTACATAATGGAAATGTGCAACCACATAATAAGTATCATGTAGAGCAATGTCTAGCCCAGAATTTGCTAGAACTATTCCAGTGAGCCCTCCTATGGTGAACAAAAAGATGGACCCTACAGCAAATAACATGGGTGTTTTGTATTGTATCGAACCTCCCCACATGGTAGCGATCCAACTAAAGATTTTGATTCCAGTGGGGACAGCTATGATCATGGTAGCTGCGGTGAAGTAGGCACGCGTATCAACGTCTAAGCCCACAGTAAACATATGATGAGCCCGAACAAGAGATCCAGGAACACCTATACTGATCATGGCATAAACCATGCCTAGATACCCGAAGACCGGTTTTCCCGAAAAGGTCGATACGATATGACTAATAATACCGGATCCAGGCAGAATTGGAATATACACCTCTGGATGACCGAAGAACCGAAAGAGATGCTGGTATAATATGGGGTCTCCAGCAGGATCAGAAAAGGTTGTATTAAAGTTTCGATCGGTTAATAACATTGTAATTGCCCCTGCCAGTACCGGAAGTGATAATAAAAGTAGGAATGCTGTAACTAGAACGGACCACACAAAAAGGGGTAATCTATGCATAGTCATTCCAGGTCCACGCATGTTGGAGATAGTTGTTATAAAATTGATAGAACCTAAGATTGATGAAACACCTGATAGATGAGGACTAGAAATTGCTGAATCAACTGCTCCTCCAGAATGGCTGGTAATAACCACTTAAGGGCGGATAGACCGTCCACCCAGTGCCGCTACCCACTTCTACTAAGGCTGGGCTTAATAGGAGCAAGAGACTTGGTGGCAACAACCAGAATGAGATATTATTTGATCGTGGAAATGCCATGTCAGGTGCACCTATCAGAATCGGAACAGACCAATTACCAGATCCACCTATCATCGCCGGCATCACCATAAAAAAGATCATTAAAGAAGCGTGAGCCGTTATTAAAACATTATAAAGTTGATGATTCCCACCAAGAATTTGATCGCCGGGTCGAGCTAATTCCATACGAATCAGTACGGAGAAGCATGTGCCCATCACTCCAGCAATGGCACCGAAGATGAAATAGAGAGTACCAATATCCTTGTGGTTAGTGGAGAACAGCCATCGGACCAGATTTGTCATTCAAGTTGGAATGAACTGCTTCGCACCTTATCAGAGAGGGGCCCGTAGCTTAGTGAGCGGGGCTGAAAAACAAAAAGAAGAAGAAAAAGAAAAACTGCGAGCTAGTCACCCGTCCGGTGAAGGATCAACAGTTTCGTCCGTGGTCACCCGAAGGATTCTCAGTTCTTTGCTACGCACCTTTTCCCCGCTCTTTGCTAAGCGCGGGTTCGTTCATCCTTGCCGGCTCGCCTAGGCAAGTTGGTTCTGAGTCGGCGCCTTTCGCGCGCCATTTTCTATCTTTCTTGCGCGGGGGGCCTGGCGGCTTTGCCCGGACTTCTTGAGTGGGGCGGTCTGGTCTCCCCGTTGCCCGGGGTCTTCCTTCAGATCATTCGATGATATGTATTTTGCTATTGGGATGAAAACAATTGCCTCAACATCAAAGGTTGTCTATTTTGTAGGCTGTCTGGAATTCTGCCCATCGCCTCAACAATATGATTCATTTTCGCACCCTCCCAAAAAAGATGCGTCAGCCCAGCCTGCGTCTGCATGTCTGATTTTGGAAAGAAAGTTTGACGTTTTTCTTTTTACTGTAGCCCTTCTGCATTCATTCCTTAAAGAAAGTGATCCATCATCCTATCTCTTCCCGAAAAAAGAGATGAACAAATCTTCTGGTGTTCACCGAAGTTCGAGTGCTCGGCCAGTGCATCTCTTCCTAGCAGGCTCATTTCCATGGTCAAAGTCCCTGTGAGGTCGCAGTCTGGTATCCCTTCCTGAGCAGGCCCTCTCACTCACCCCAATCTGAAGATTGGAATCGCACATCTCCTAGAGAGACTTCATTTAGGAACTCCTTTCTGGTCCGGTGGGCGCTTGAGAACCTTTTTCATCAAGTCCATCTCTCCTACCAACGGTTCCTTGTGGCTCCTCGCTTGTGCCTTCGGCAACCCCATCCATCACCTCAGTTAATTCCAGTGTTCTTTTTTTTTTCTATTTGAAGTTGATCAAATTGGTATAAACTTTACACTTTCTGAAAGTTTCAATGATTTGATGTACTGTAACACCTTGGCATATGTCAACCAGTCCATGCCGTCGATTTCTTTAGTGAATATAAGGAAGGTGGTTTCCAGTCCAGGAATGCGGTCATGCTTGATCCAGACTTGAAGGAGATCGCACATTCTTCTACCTACGCAATTTGATGAATCAAGAAAAAGCGTTAGTGATCGTGAATATCTAACCTTCCTGGCTTTCCGCTTTCAGACAAGTTGCTAGTGATGACCTCTTCTTATTCCAGGTCCTGACTCGTCCGAAGAATGCTATCGCTTTCTCTTCTAGAAAAAACAATGTGACTTGTTTGGGTGAGGGGGGCTAAGATAGGCCGGGCCCGAACCGGATGACAGGAAAATGAAGCAGCGAAGGCGCTAGAGGCGTCACTCTACCAAGAGCACAGCGCGGCACGCACAAAGAAAGGCTCGCGCGACAGGGATGAGATCCCAGCGAACTATGTTCATTCTTTGGCTTAGTCCTTCTATTTGAAAAGAAACAATAACAAAGTTCAACGCTCCTTGGTCGCGCCTTTCTTCTTTCTCGCATTGATCCGGTCAAACTCCTAAATCAGTGAATGCGGAAGTTCCGTCGCTACTTTTCTACGCAACCTTGGTCCCGAGCTTCCATTAGGATCACTTTCATCCGACTTTCCTTCGCCCTTTGTGGCTGCTAGTGAAGTGGCAACTGGATTGCCTAGTGAAATGCTATATCGATTTCAGCTAGATAGATCAAGCTTCAGACTAGGAGTTCCCATTGGTGGGATAGATCTCGTTCACTCTTGAGTTGAAATGTATGCTCGATTGCAGCTATCTTGCTCAGTGGATTGTTAGCCAGTAGCTTTTTCTTTGCTACGCACCTTGACTCTCTTATAGAATGGAAGCCTCAAGCCTGTTTCTTTCGAGACATGATTGAAGAAAAGGCTAATGCCCTGACTCCTACGGACCTAATCCTAATGCAGTAGCTATGCTATCCGTTCTTACCTTGAATGAAGTGAAGTTAGCAACCAACTTTCGAATCGACTGACTTGAAGATAGGCCGACTGGATAAGTTCCCCAAGGCCCCAGAGTGACCAGCTAAGTATCTGATGAGAGGAGTCTCTTTCATGGTTTTGAATGAGAAACCGGTGGTTGAAAGCTAGAAAGAATGAGAAAGATCGGATTCGTCTTTCACCGCGGAACGTACTGACTCATCTTAGAAAGTTTTCTAAAACAAGAAAGAAGAAGAAAAGAGATCCTATACGAAATGATCGCTATATAGCGAATAGACCATCTTTTCACTAAGAAGGCGATAGTTTGATTTTTCCAAAAGTGGTTAGGGTTAGACTTTGTTTGGAAGTAATACCTGTTGAGTCAAAGCTCAGAATCATTTCCGGGAAGGGGTGAAAGCCTTTCGTTCGTGCATAAAGATATGGATGCCGTTACCAACAAATAGGTAGTAGTAAGGAGCCTGTATATACGGTAAAGCAAGAAGGAGCAGGGTGAGAATGCCATTTTGGAAGAATAGAATAGAAAAGCACGTAAATACAGAACGAAAGGATAGCTTGCTATAGTACAATCCCAAACAAAGGTCTTGTTATTGCCCCGGTTCAGTTGATTTGGATGCTACTACTTCTGCCTTTTTGTAGGTCAAACCCCCATTTCCCCTCTTTCTTCTATTTCTATTGCTTTTTTTCTATTCTTATGTGAATGCATGAATGACAGGTTGATGTGCCTGACCCCCGAGGACTTGCATTTCATTTTAGGCCAACCCTAGTCAGCAATGAACTGAGCAGGAGTGGAACATTCAGTAGTCCCATTGTAGCTACTTACTCACGCTTCCGTATGACCATAGACTGCCTGACTATAAGTAGAGTCTAAGGGGCATAATGTTCTCACCCAAAAGGCATTTAGGAGCCAGTGAAGTGTGAGAACCCGGGACCAGCCGGGGCAGGAGGTGAACAATGAAAGTTGTGGCCTTCCGACACGAGAATCCATATATATATGCCCTTAATGAATAGCGTCCAAAGCGTACTTCATTTCATTCCAGTCTTCATTGCATTGCTTCTAGCTCAAAACTCAACGTCAATGACCGTCTTGGAGTAAGCTTTCTTAGCAAATGCGAGAAGCATTTCGCCATTGACTACCTCCTGGCTCACAGCCGGTGGGCCATTAACTAGACCTGTTCTGATAGCTGTTGGGAACCAGACTTGCTGCTCAAGTCAACATTGATCTTTGGCACCGAAGACTACTGAAGTTAGAAGATCATTTTTGACAAAACCTTTCCTGGCTACAATTTGCTGCTTGAATGAGACCTCCGTTGATGGATGTGCTTGGCCTACCTAACAAAGCCGAACATGTGACCGAGGCAGTCCGACCGGGGGCCTACATACATAGTGTAGCAGCCCTAGGGCAGAAAGCCACTTTCATTGTAAACACGCATGGTATCAGCCCATTGACTGGTCAGAAAACCACCTTTTGAGAACCGCTAGATGGGCCAAAGTCTTGATCCTAGCCGCTGATGGAGACAATGTGGGCCCTCGCTCTCAGCTAAGCCCTTGAATCTATCTCTAAGTAGTTTCAGAAACCCTTTCTTCCCTAAAACCCAGTCCTTAGTTAGTGACTCAATTCAGACCGATTGGACTTTTCAATACAGTTTCACAAATCTTGTCCAAACTTCTGGTCGAAAGAAGAAGGCCATTGAGAAAGCAGGCCATGGAAGAGAAAGACTTCATCTATGCACAAAAGGCATTCGATTAGATAGAAGACTTTGGTCAATCTTTCCGGCAAAAGCCCTATTCTTAGAAAAAACTAAAGCAAGAATAGAATGAGGGAAGGCGAAGCTATTATGAAATTCATAGATAAGAGAAAATAGAGAAAAGCAAGGAAAGCAGAAAAGAAGACTAAGATAGTGAAAAGGGACGTCTCTGAAAAAAGAATTCCTATTACGCGGGGCAAAGCGCTCTCATGAAACCAAGCCGTAACTTCTTTTCAAGACTTTCTTCCACTCGATTTCTAAGAAAAAGTCATTCTATATTCATACCAGGCAAAGTCCTTACTTACCAGCCCAGGCTCCAAGCGAGAAAGACCCGGCAAGACGCCCATCTCTCTCTTCCTTTCACAATTGCTTTCGGTGTCAAAGAGTCAACTATAGAAATTCTTGGGCTTCTATGCTTTCTCTTTCTTTATTTGCTACGCAACCTTTCCTTTTACTCTCACTGGTATTCAATAGGAAGGCGACCGTTCTAGCTCTTTTGGCCCTTGGGCATAGACGGTCTGGTGTCCACGTATGCTTATGGTGTGCATGGCTCTTGGTTGATTGCTCTTCTTTCATAAGCAAATGCTGCTGAATCTTTCCCACCTTTTTCTAATTCTAAGGCGCGAAGCGTTTCACTTAGACAGTGAAAGGAATGGATAGAGTCATACTTCCCTGTTTTCAGAATATAGCACATGAATCCATAGAAGAAGAAGTAGATGGACCAGAATCGGATGTGTGAGGAGAGAGTATAGATAAGAATGAATGAGATCTATGTCTACCGGAGAGTGAAGATGGAATGATTTGATTCCCACTCCTATCCTATTTGATTCCCAGTGTGCCAAGTTCTCCCCTCCCACCGCTATCAGTCCAGTACCATTAGCTCTCCAAAGCAATCCATTCTTTCCGGGCAAGCTAGTTCCTTGTCTTCGTTCTGTCCAATCGGCGGCTTGGTTGAGGAAGTTGGGGATGGAGCGGATGTTGAAAGAGCTAGGATAGCAATCGGTCAGGGAATCGGCATTAGCGGTCAAAGCATTGATTCTAAGCCAGCCCAGTCTATTAGCAAAGATCTATTTGAGATTCAATGTGGGAGAAGCTAGAGTAGAACGATCTACTTCTAGCGCCTGTGGTCCTAAGGAAAGAAGGTGGATTCTTTATAGAAAGTAGCCTGGTCTGTCTCTCAATCAAGTCTGTCCAGTAAAGTCCTTGCTCTTCTCATATATGCTATTCTCTTTGAAAGAATAGGCTGTCTGTGAAGGTGGTCTTGTCTCTTTGACTCTGTTCAAAAATCGGCTGTGAAAGAATAGGTTCTTCTCTTTGCAAGTTCATCTTACTGTCTAGCTGCTTCAATAAAGGAAGAATTCCTTTTCCTGAGAGAGAATCCAGTAGCTGTCCAACGGTTGCAAGCAAGCCAGTCGGAAGGGAAGCAAAGGAGCCAAGCAAGGCAAACTGGGAGCGAAGCCGCTCTTTCAGCTAGTCTCCATGGAATCCGATGCAGTTAGCGAGAGTCGTGGTAGTTCAGTTCGTCTATTCAGCTTGATTGGTAAGCCCATCCAGTGTTGAAGAAAAAAGAGGAATCTTCCTCATTCCGTGGTTCTTGCTTTGGGATCCGTAAATTCATCCCTACTCAGTCTTCTAGTTAGCTTAGCCTAGGCTAAGAAGAGCTCCCCTGTTCTGATTCTACTTTGGGCAATGTCAGTTGAAAGAAAGATTCAAGCTGGCTTGGCTTATGGGTTTGGTCAGTACCTAAATAGGTACATAGAAATTGAGAATAAATAGTGTTTTCCTGCTTATTGCGGGATGCCTTTTTCCCCCGCTAGCGCAACCTGCTCTGCATCTAGGGTTCTGGCTTTCATCGGTGTAACGACTGCTCTTTTCCACTTAGACTATCCAAAGTTCTGACTAGAAGGAAGAAAGCAATGGTAGACGAAAACTCTCTTTGCCACTGCTGCTATCTCTGTCCCCGTCGCCGCTACTCTGACCTCCCTTCCTTGCCTCGGTGTCTTCTACGCGAATACGCTATGCTACCATCAGTATCAAAGCTAAAGCTAAGCGCTCCTCTTCTCTTGCCGATTCTCTTCCATTTACTTCATTCACTTTCTTTGCTACGCACCTTGACTCACTCACTTGAATGATTTCTTCATCGCTCCGCGCCTTTGAACCGCTCCGCACCTTGGCTTGGCTATAAGCCATAACTCTGGGAAGCGAAGGCGATAGTTCTCTTCGAAGAGAAGGCGAGAGTTTGATTATGAAAGAAGAAAAGGGAGTCTTCCTAGACTTCGCTTAGGGCAGCGAGTGAGCCTTGGGTCATAATGAAGATAGTAGGGCAGAACCATGGGCGATTTCCGCTGTTAGAATAACTGCTGCAATGGAATCTGTTGTCGGAAGGGCTACTAGAGAGGAAGACTCGCTCTAGATCTTCATTTTCTTCTGCTTATAGGATAGGAGCTTCAAGGAGTTCCTATTACAGAAGAGGACTCTTACAGGATGCTTTGCATACAGACTAGTTGCATCCCTTAGATGGCTGCCTTATACTTACAGAAGGACTCACTCTAGGAAAGGATTCATACCCAGACTAGCCCTACCTCTGCCTTTCATGCTTGTTGGAGTCCGAGCTCAAAGGACTAGGCTTGCAGACACTTCCTACTCCCTGAGTCCTTAGGAAAGGAGACATTCAGATTGCCAAGAGGACCCTCTTGCGAGCTAAAAACTACTCCGATGCAATTGATATGCGAGCAACGATAGATGAAAGAGTGAAGTGAAAGACATTGCTTTCAAATTCGATTCCCAAGTACCAAAAAAAACTAGTAGTTCTTCCTATCATCTTTTTGGTAATTCAACATCCAGTTATAGAGAACTGCCTACTCCCACCTCGAACGAAAAAGAGATCTAAGGCTTAAAAGCTATTCTATATATAGATTCTACTTTTCATTATGCACATAAGGATGGAAGATGAAAATCTCACGTACGGTTCTGGAACGGAGATTCTTTGAAAAGTCGTGTTGTGAAACCTCCCATAAGAACCATATTCTGACTTTTCTCTGGTGAATATCCAATTCAATTGAATGAAGAATGGACAAGAAAGCTTTAGAATAGGCATGGGTGATCAAATGAAATGTGAATAACCCGTCCTCCTCTCTTTGAAACAAGGGGCGCTTCCGGTTCTGTGCGCGCTTCAAACAATTTTGTCTTCTCCATATTACCATATCTCTAGAGTCAATAATTTTCTATGAGGAACTACTGAACTCAATCACTTGCTGCCGTTACTCAACAGTTTTCTGTTGAGGTCTATCCCGTAGAGGTACTCCAATTGGATCAGTGATCGATTTCTAGGTTTCGTCGTAAACCCTAATTGGTTACTTCCAATTACGTAAATCAATAGTTCAAACCGCACTCAAAGGTAGGGCATTTCCCATTGGCGTGCATCCAGCAGGAATTGAACCTACGAATTTGCCAATTATGAGTTGGGCGCTTTCACCATTCAGCCATGGATGCTTCACAGGGATCATCGTACATCGTGAATAACCAAATTCCAATGGCTTTAGGAGGAGAAACGACATCAATTCAAATCCTGGATATTCGAATTGAGAGAGATCAAGAATTCTCACTCTTTCTTAGATTCATGGATCAAATTCGATTCAGTGGGATCTTTCACTCACATTTTTTTCCACCAAGAACGTTTTATGAAACTCTTTGACCCCCGAATTTGGAGTATCCTACTTTCACGTGATTCACAGGGTGCAACAAGCAATCGATATTTCACGATCAAAGGTGTAGTACTGCTTGTAGTAGTGGTCCTTATATCTCGTATTCACAATCGAAAGATGGTCGAAAGAAAAAATCTCTATTTGTCTTCCTATACCTATGAATTCCATTGGACCCAGAAAGGAGACATTGGAAGAATCTTTTTGGTCTTCCAATAGAAAGAGGTTGATTGTTTCGCTCCTGTATCTTCCAAAAGGGAAAAATCTTTCTGAGAGTTGTTTCATGGATCCGCAAGAGAGTACTTGGGTTATCCCAAGAAAGAAAAAGCGTATCATGCCTGAATCTAACCGGGGTTCGCGGTGGTGGAGGAACCGGATCGGAAAAAAGAGGGATTCTAGTTGTCAGATATCTAATGAAACCGTAGCTGGAATTGAGATCTCATTCAAAGAGAAAGATAGCAAATATCTGGAGTTTCTTTTTTTATCCTATACGGATGATCCGATCCGCAAGGACCATGATTGGGAATTTTTTGATCGTCTTTCAAACGAAACATAATCAACTTGAATTCGGGACAGCTATTCGAAATCTTAGGGAAAGACTTGATTTGTTATCTCATGTCTGCTTTTCGTGAAAAAAGACCAATTCAGGGGGCAAACAACAAGGAGCTGGGGCAACTATGCAATCCAATGATATTGAGCATGTTTCCCATCTCTTCTCGAGAAACAAGTGGGGTATTTCTTTGCAAAATTGTGCTCAATTTCATATGTGGCAATTCCGCCAAGATCTCTTCGTTAGTTGGGGGAAGAATCAGCACGAATCGGATTTTTTGAGGAACGTCTCGAGAGGATTTGGTTAGACAATGTGTGGTTGGTAAACAAGGATCGGTTTTTTAGCAAGGTACGGAATGTATTGTCAAATATTCCATATGATTCCACAAGGTCTATTTTCGTTCAAGTAACGGATTCTAGCCAATGGAAAGGATCTTCTTCTGATCAATCCAGAGATCATTTCGATTCCGTTAGAAATGAGAATTCAGAATATCACACATTGATCGATCAAACAGAGATTCAGCAACTAAAAGAGAGATCGATTCTTTGGGATCCTTCCTTTCTTCAAACGGAACGAACAGAGATAGAATCAGATCGATTCCCGAAATGCCTTTTTGGATCTTCCTCCATGTCCTGGCTATTCACGGAACCTGAGAAGCGGATGAAGAATCATCTGCTTCCGGAAGAAATCGAAGAATTTCTTGGGAATCCTACAAGATCCATTCGTTCTTTTTTCTCTGACAGATGGTCAGAACTTCATCTGGGTTCGAATCCTACTGAGAGGTCCACTAGAGATCAGAAATTGTTGAAGAAAAAACAAGATGTTTCTTTTGTCCCTTCCAGGCGAGCGGAAAAGAAAGAAATGGTTGATATATTCAAGAGAATTACGTATTTACAAGATACCGTCTCAATTCATCGAACCATATCACATCCCGGATCTGGTGTTTCATAGGGGATTTGCCTTTTCTATTGATTCCTACGGGTTGGATCAAAAAAAATGATTGAATTAGGTATTCCACTCCAGAGATGAATCGAAAAAGAAAGATTTCTTGGTTCTACCTCCTCTTTTTTATGAGGAGAATGCATCTTTTTCTCGAAGGATCAGAAAAAAAGAGGTCCGGATCTACTGCGGGAATGAGTTGGAAGATCCCAAACTAAAAACAGCGGTATTTGCTAGCAACAACATAATGGAGGCAGTCAATCAATATAGATTGATCCGAAATCTGATTCAAATCCAATATAGCACCTATACATAAGAAATGTATCGAATCGATTCTTTTGAATGAATAGATCCGATCGCAACTTCGAATATGGAATTCAAAGGGATCAGATAGGAAATGAGACTCTGAATCATAGAACTATAATGAAATATACGATCAACCAACATTTATCGAATTTGAAAAAGAGTCAGAAGAAATGGTTTGATCCTCTTCTTTCTCGAACTGAGAGATCCATGAATCGGGATCCTGATGCATATAGATACAAATGGTCCAATGGGAGCAAGAATTTCCAGGAACATTTGGAACATTTCGTTTCTGAACAGAAGAATCCTTTTCAAGTAGTGCAAGTAGTGTTCGATCGATTACGTATTAATCAATATTCGATTGATTGGTCCGAGGCTATCGACAAAGAAGATTTGTCTAAGCCACTTCGTTTCTTTTTGTCCAAGTCACTTCTCTTTTTCTTTGTGAGTATCGGGAATATCCCCATTCATAGGTCCGAGATCCACATCTATGAATTGAAAGGTCCGAATGATCAACTCTACAATCAGTTGTTAGAATCCATAGGTGTTCAAATCGTTCATTTGAAGAAATTGAAACCCTTCTTATTGGATGATCACGAGACTTCCCAAAGACCGAAATTCTTGATCAATGGAGGAACAATATTCCCATTTTGTTCAAAAAGATACCAAAGCGGGTGATTGACTCATTCCATACTAGAAAGAATCGCAGGAAATCCTTTGATAACACGGATTCCTATTTCTCAATGATATCCCACGATCGAGACAATTGGCTGAATCCCGTGAAACCATTTCATAGAAGTTCTTTTCTATCTTCTTTTTAGAAAGCAAATCGACTTCGATTCTTGAATGATCCACATCACTTCTGGTTCTATTGTAACAAAAGATTCCCCTTTGATGTGGAAAAGACCCGTATCAAGAATTATGATCTTACATATGGACAATTCCTCAATATCTTGTCCATTCGCAACAAAATCTTTTCTTTGTGCGTGGGTAAAAAAATCTATCTTTTGGAGAGAGAGACTATTTCACCAATCGAGTCGCAGGTATCTGACATCTTCATACCTAACGATTTCCCACAAAGTGGTGATGAAACGTATAACTTGTACAAATCTTTCCATTTTCCAATTCGATCCGATCCATTCGTTCGTGGAGCTATTTACTCGATCGCAGACATTTCTTCAACACCTCTAACAGAGGAACAAATAGTCAATTTGGAAAAAAAAACTGATTGTCAGCCTCTTTCAGATATGAATCTATCTGATTCAGAAGGGAAGAACTTGCATCAGTATCTCAGTTTCAATTCAAACATGGGTTTGATTCACACTACATGTTCTGAGAAGTCTTTACCATTCGAGGAAAAAAAGGAGTCTTTGTCTAAAGAAATGCGTTGAGAAAGGGCAGATGTATAGAACCTTTCAACGAGATAGTGTCTCAAAATGGAATCTGTTCCAAACATATATGCCATGGTTCCTTACTTCGACAGGGTGCAAATATCTCAATTTCACCCTTTTAGATACTCTTTCAGACCCATTGCCGATACTGAGTAGTAGTCAAAAATTTGTATCCATTTTTCATGATATGATGCATGGATCAGATATATCACGGCCAATTCCTCAGAAGATTCTTCCACAATGGACTCTGATAAGTGAGATTTCGAGTCAATGTTTACAGAATCTTCTTCTGTCCGACGAAATGATTCATCGAAATAATGAGTCACCCGTTCCATTGATATCATCTGAGATCAACAAATGCTCGGGAGTTCCTCTATTCCATCTTTTTCCTTCTTCTTGTTGCTGGATATCTCGTTCGTATACATCTTCTCTTTGTTTCCCGAGCCTCTAGTGAGTTACAGACAGAGTTAGAAAAGATCAAATCTTTGATGATGGAATCATACATGATGGAATCTCGAAAACTTCTGGATAGGTATCCTACATCTGAAATGAATCCTTTCTGGTGATTCTAGTGTTCTGGAACAATTAGGAGATTCTCTGGAAGAAATACGGGGTTCTGCTTCTGGTGGCAACATGCTATTGGGTGGTGGTCCCGCTTATGGGGTCAAATCAATACGTTCTAAGAAGAAATATTGGAAGATCAATCTCATCGATCTCATACCAAATCCCATCAATCGAATCATTTAGAAATACGAGACATCTAAGTCGTACAAGTAAAGAGATCTATTCATTGATAAGAAAAAGAAAAAACGTGAACGGTGATTGGATTGATTAGAAAATAGAATTCTGGGTCGCGAACAGTGATTCGATTGATGATGAAGAAAGAGAATTCTTGGTTCAGTTCTCCACCTTAACGACAGAAAAAAGGATTGATCAAATCCTATTGAGTCTGACTCATAGTGATCATTTCACAAAGAATGACTCTGGTTATCAAATGATTGAACAACCGGGATCAATTTCCTTACGAGACTGAGTTTACATTCATCAAAAGGATCTAATGAATTATGAGTTCCATAGATCCTGTTTAGCAGAAAGACGGATATTCCTTGCTCATTATCAGACAATCACTTATTCACAAACCTCGTGTGGGGCTGATAGTTCCCCATCTCCTCATGGAAAACCCTTTTCGCTCCGCTATCCCCTTCTAGAGGTATTTTAGTGATAGGTTCTATAGGAACTGGACGATCCTGTTTGGTCAAATACCTAGCGACAAACTCCTATGTTCCTTTCATTACGGTATTTCCGAACAAGTTCCTGGATGACAAGCCTAAAGGTTCTCTTATTGATGATAGTGATGATGACCTTGATATTGATACGGAGCTGCTAACTATGACGAATGTGCTAACTATGTATATGACGCCGAAAATAGACCGATTTGATATCACCCTTCAATTCGAATTAGCAAAAGCAATGTCTCCTTGCATAATATGGATTCCAAACATTCATGATCTGCATGTGAATGAGTCGAATTACTTATCCCTCGGTCTATTAGAGAACTCTCTCTCCAGGGATTGTGAAAGATGTTCCACTGGAAAGATTCTTGTTATTGCTTCGACTCATATTCCCCAAAAGTGGATCCCGCTCTAATAGCTCCGAAGAAATTCAATACATGCATTAAGATACGAAGGCTTCTTCTTCCACAACAACGAAAGCACTTTTTCATTCTTTCATATACTAGGGGATTTCACTTGGAAAAGAAGATGTTCCATACTAACGGATTCGGGTCCATAACCATGGGTTCCAATGCGCGAGATCTTGTAGCACTTATCAATGAGGCCCTATCAATTAGTATTACACAGAAGAAATCCATTATAGAAACTAATACAATTAGATCAGCTCTTCATAGAAAAACTTGGGCCAGATAAGATCGGTTCAGGATCATGGGATCCTTTTCTATCAGATAGGAAAGGCTGTTACACAAAATGTACTTCTAAGTAATTGCCCCATAGATCCTATATCTATCTATATGAAGAAGAAATCATGTAAGGTAGGGGATTCTTATTTGTACAAATGGTACTTCGAACTTGGAACGAGCATGAAGAAATTCACGAGACTTCTTTCTCTTTTGAGTTGTTCGGATCGGTCGCTCAAGATCTTTGGTCCAGACACGATGAAAAAAATGGGATCACTTCTTATGGATTCGTTGAGAATGATTCTGATCTAGTTCATGGCCTATTACTATTCTGACTATTAGAAGTAGAAGGCGCTCTCTCTCTGGGATCAGACAGAAAAATCTTGCAGTCAGTTTGATAATAATCGAGTGACATTACTTCTTCGGTCCGAACCAAGGAATCAGTTAGATATGATGCAAAATGGATCTTGTTCTATCGTTGATCAGGGATTTCTATATGAAAAATACGAATCGGAGTTTGAAGAAGGGGCCCTCGATCCGCAACAGATAGAGGAGGATTTATTCAATCACATAGTTTGGGCTCCTAGAATATGGCGCCTTTGTGGCAATCTATTTGATTGTATCAAAAGGCCCACTGAATTGGGATTTCCCTATTGGACTGGGTCATTTCGGGGCAAATGGATCATTTATCATAAAGAGGATGAGCTTCAAGAGAATGATTCGGAGTTCTTGCAGAGTGGAACCATGCAGTACCAGACACGAGATAGATCTTCCAAAGAATAAGGCTTTTTTGACCAAGCCAATTCATTTGGGACCCTGCGGATCCATTCTTTTCCCTATTCAAAGATCAGCCCTCTGTCTCTGTGTTTTCACGTCGAGAATTCTTTGCAGATGAAGAGATGTCAAAGGGGCTTATTGCTTCCCAAACAAATCCTCCTACATCTATATATAAACGCTGGTTCATCAAGAATACGCAAGAAAAGCACTTCGAATTGTTGAGAAAGCCCGGATGAAATGAAACATTTGATTCATGTAACAGGAGAAAGATTCCCCATTCCTTAGCCGTAAAGATATGTGCCCATGAAAAGGGGATTAAGTGGAACAGAATTGGCCGGATGGTAGAGTCGTGGAAACACTTGTTTCTTCCATCTTTTTGGCCTTAGCTCCATGGAAGAATGGAAATCTTAGATAACTATGTGTGGATGATATGAACTGCCTAAACAAGAATTATTGAACGGCGAAAGAGCCTATTACTCGCTACATCAAACAATTTCTACTAATGAAACCATGTAAATACATCGGAAAATACGCATGTCCGCTGAAATGGTTGTTGCTATCTGCTCCAATAATGAATCATTGGTTTCATTGAATAACTAAAGAAGATAGATATACCTTTCTCTTCGTCTCAGGTCGATGGATCTCCTCAATTGGAAGATCTCCCATATGGATAATACACATTCCAGTTGACCGAGCCTAATTCTAATTGCTTTGTTCCGAAGCAAAGATATCCACGGGGGCGGGTTCGTCCTATTCAGATATTCACGACCAAGAGGTACAATCCTCTTTCGGATAGGCCCTGAAAGGAGAAGGAAGGCTGGAATGCCAACAGACGTCTGTCTATTCTCTAATTCACCCGACCCGATAGTACCCATTTTGAGAATGTCCAGTGCCAAAGTCACTGAATGGGTAAG
>JAKCPB010001119.1:0-20000 GCA_021442155.1 Cymbidium sinense | reverse complement strand
CAGCACACTTCTTGTCCTGATTCCAAAGAAAAGCATTCCTCTGGAGTTCACTGACTACCGACCCATATCTTTATGTACGTGCCTGTACAGGTTCCTATCCAAAATGCTTGCAAACAGAATGAAATGTGTGATGTTGTCAGCTGAAATCAATCAGCTTTTATCCCGGGGTGATGAAAATCTGCTTCTTGCTCATGAACTTCTTAAGAAGAAGTTGAAATCTTCAAAAGGGAGACCTGCTATGTGTGAAGGTTGACATTGCAATTTGATACTGTCAGCAGAGCTTCTAGAATCTATCAAATTCTGAGGATGAAAGGGCTGCCGGATAGATTTGTGAGGTGGCTGCATTGATGAACCTTTCCACTCTGTTCAGATTCATGGTGATCCAGTGGGCTTCTTTAAAGGCAATAGAGGCTTAAGGCAAGGTGACCCCTTTCCCCTTCTCTTTTCTCCCTGGCTATTGTCAGCCCCTGGTGGATAGGGTGGTTGGGAAACTTCATGGTTGGAAACAAAAACTTCTTTCAATGGCAGGAAGATATCAGCTTGTTCAATCAACTTTGCTGGCTTTAGGAGTTTCTTGGAACCAAGCATTTGAGCTCCTCGTCTCTATTAGAAACCAAATGGAAAGATATGCTGCACGATTTATTGCTGGGGCTGAGGGAACTCTCTTTGTCGCTTCGAATGACATTTGCAAACCTAAAGAAGCTGGTGGGTTGGGAATACATAAGCTTCAAATATATAATGCTGCAACAAGGTTGCGACTGTGCTGGAAGGTCATTACCTCAAATTGTCTCTAGAGTAAGTGGATTTCCTGGCGCTACTTTCAGGAGAAATCCTTTTGGATGTGCAAACCCGGCCCTCACCAAATTGTGTGGTCTTCCGGGGCCTTCTCCACTAGAAAGAGCAGCTTCAAGAGAGAATGGAACTGCTTGGATAGCACATGGCTATTCTTTTGGGATCCTTGGATCAATGGCCAAGCCCTTGCTGATATTGTTTACATAGATAGGTTCTCTTATGATATGGCTTGTGATAAAGGTGCGTAGCAATCCAACAATTGGGAGGAGTTGGTTGTTTGTTTACCCAACAAGGCGATCCATAACGCCAGTGCTTGGGGATATGCTTCCCGTGCCAAACAACCCAATCTTTCTTTGAGTACAGTGGTTGGAGGGAGTGAAACCAGAGTTTGTAAGTTTCCATCTAAGAGTCTAAGAATCTGCAATGTGCACTTTTTGAATTTTAGGCCCCAAAAAAAGCATAGTAGGTGAGATAGGATGAAGTCAATTCCAACTCCTCCCTATCCCTAAAAAGAAAAAGAAACATTCAAGTCGATAATAAGTGTGTTTTATGTGAATCTGAAGATGAATCAAACTCTCATCTTTTTCTTTCTTCTCCAATGAGGTGTTTTCCGCTATCTTGAGAAGAGGGATGGCCTTGGATTGTATGCATGGTGAGCTCGGGACCCGTGAAGCTCCTGAAGGCAAAGAATGATTCCAAGATCTCAAAGCAAAGACTTGCCTCATGATCGCTGTTGCAGCTACTGTGTGGCATCTATGGCATGAAGAAACCAAAGTCTTTTCCAGACTAAGAAAACTACCAAGTTCACTATTCTAGAGAATCTTAGAAGACCTGGAGCTGGGGCAGTACATTAAGCATGCAGCTTTGCATTTGATGGTACTGGGGAGGTGTCCCATCCAAGAAGCCCTCAGATGAAGACGTTTGTTTCCTTGACGGGTCGTGGTCTGCCTCGACTCTGACCTCCTCCTTCAGAGTTTTCTATAATAAGGAGGTCAGAGCCTAGGATTGTCAAATTGGTGTTGAGCATCTGCTCATTATCCAAGCTTATTAAGGTGTGGCCAAAGGTGCGAAGCAAGTGACTCCGAAAACCATTCATATACATATAGAAGGTTACAGTCCTAGTCTGCGTTGCATGGAGGTCTGTTCCGAGTTAGTCGGACGGGCTACCGCAATGCTTTCGGCGTATGTCCCGACCTATACCCGAATCCCGCTTCAACTTGGTTTGAAGTTTCAGCCATTATGGTCTTCTACCCCAACATGAACCCTGTTCATGAAGCATTTGGTAGAGACTGTTCTGATGTGAGTACGCATCTTAGCGCTTGGCACACTTTACCAGTGGAAGCCAGTGCGCTTGACTCGCAAGAGGAGCTCAACGATATTGGGTCTGTATGGTTTGATGATCGTGAGACACTTGTGTCTTCAGGTTATGACGACCCTATAGTCCGGGTCAAGGGCCTCGGCTGGTTGATTAATGGTCTGATTCTGCCTGCTCAGCAAGTCTGGTGGGATACGATGAAGACTCGGCCGGAGGCTGGAAGATTCGGTGTCAAGCTAGAGGGTAGCGGAAAAGTCCGCGTGTTTGACATAGGCAACCCGATTTTCTTTGGAAGGCGCTCTTAAGGCCTTTCTGGGTGATGAATGTTCTCAGTCAGCTGAAAACTGACGGGACTTTTCATCAGCGCGCACCCCTTGAGAGGTTACATGGAAAGAGGATACTCTATTCATATGACCTCAAAGCCGCTACGGACACTCTACCAGCCGTCCTTTCTGGATCAATGCTGGTAGGTGGTCTGCTCGGTGACGACTTTGGTCGGACGTGGTTACACATGATGACTGCGACCGGCGACTCCCGATCGGATTCGGGGTCGGAAACGCTCTAACCTTCGGGGTAGAGTTGACCGGTTCACGAAGGGTCAACCTTTAGGGTACTCTTCGTCATGGCCTGCTTTCACACTAACACATCATATGCTAGTGTGGAAAGAAGTTCATCGCCGATGACGGACTGAATGATTTGTCACCAGTCTCGTGAAATGTTTTGAGCTTGATCTCGCGCTCTGTAGGTACTCAGTTCTTTCGGGAGCTGGGTGTCACATCTTTGCTTGTTTCATACAGGTTGAGAGGTGCTTCCTACCGTGTTTCTTCTGGGTACCAAAGACCCGTAGATGGAAACGACACTGGTTGTTGCAGCATTCGCCTAGTGGCATATGGCCGCATCCTAGAAAAAGTGGTGGTTGAGACTTCCGGCCGGGGTTCTAGATTGCTATGAAGAGGGGTTGGTGCGGTCTTTCATCCTAGATCGTGTGAAGCCTAAGGACTTCCGATGAAAACTAGTCAAGTTCGCACCTTCTGGGTGAACGATTAGTTTGACTTTTTGGAGCGCTTACTTCAATCTTGGATTAAGCAGCACCTGAGTGAGATTCATTGGTATGCTACTGCGTTCTTCGATTACTCTCTTCCTCTTAAGGACCTTTTATCGCCGCCGGTTTTATGTTCTACATACAGACGTAATGTGAATGTGAAAGAACGGTGAGTTCTTCGTTACGGACTGTTATGTAAAATATATGACCTGTTGCGGAAGGCCCCGGGGGTACTTCCTCTTGGGGTCGGTAGGTTCTTTCGGGGACTGTGCGTCTAAAGTCAATTTCCTGAAGCAAGAAAGAAGCTTGCCAAAGTAGAAGAGAAGTTTGCTTCCCTTCCCTCCTATGGATATCCCATGGGATTCTTTTGTAATTAGATAGTTGCTTCTTAAGAAAATGGGCTTTGCCCTCGCTTACCTGCAAAAAAAAGAGGATCGCCTTGAAAGAATAGCAAACAGGAAAAGCAAACAAAAGTCGCTAGTTGATTAATCAAGAAAGATCTCCAATCCGGACAATTCTAAACTACTTTCATTGAAGTAGAGAAATGCTTTTTCTTACTTTTTCCCATGGGTGGATGAAAAGTTTCAGATGGAAATGTGACTTCACTAAGGGAAATCATGTTTCTTACTTTTTCCCATGGGTGGATGAAAAGTTTCAGATGGAAATGTGACTTCACTAAGGGAAATCATGTTTCTTACTTTTGACCATGGGTGGATGTTCCATGTTCCGGTTCCGGAACTTAGGGCGCCAGCGGTACTCCCTCAACAGCGCATTCCATGTTCTATTCTTTGCCTATTGATTCAACTCTGGTTAATCCTATGAATCGGTAATCAGATTGGCAACAGGTAACAGGCTGTATTTGGATGAAATTCCTTTGAAGTTTGCTCGGAACGGGGTCGACTCAATATCGAGAGACTCACCCACCGAGGACTTTCTTGCAACCCTTATGTCTCCATCTCTCGAGTCGAGCTCAATCTCTGGTTTGGTCTGGATGAATGCGAGTGCATTCAAGGTCTGATCGGCTCATAGGTGGAAGACACTACCTTGAATTAGCTCTTTTCCTCTTTCTTTTTCACAAGCATGAGTAGGACTTCTAGTCTTGGGAAAGTCACCCGACTAAGCAAAGAAGGAGGACCGAGTGAAGGAAGAATCGACCGAAGTCAGAGAAAGTGAGCCAGCCTGGAAGGGACGGTGAATTCATAATAGAATGTCCTTCTTTTTACGTAGGTTAGGGTTGACTTGATGGGCATTGCAATTGATGCATCTAGCCTTCTGTCTATGCGTCTGATGTAGGAAATGTGGAACCCGCGATTGAAAGCTGTTAGAAAAAGGCTGGCTGGCTTGGATTGTCTCGGGCTGTTAAGAATTCTCTCATTCTAGAGGCGGAGGGGGAGTCGTGCCCCCAACGGACCTAGGGGGGAGGAGCGAAGCATGAAATCCTTGCCGATCAATCTATTTTGATGAGGCGGATAGCTCGAGCATAAAATAGAAAGAAGAAAAGGCTCTAGAGAGTCCCAGCAGTGAGAGCGAACGATGAAGCAACAGTGAAGTGAGCGGAGCGAACGAGTAAGCGAGCGAGGCGCTAGAAGAAGTGAAAAAGTGCTTCACAGCGGATATGCGGCTGTAAAAGAACTGCTTTATATACTATAAACAGCGTACTCTATATACTATGTTGGAATTGGAAACATGGCGGTCATCGCCGTGTATGGAGAGCAAAGCTCCCCTGCGTACCTGAGTGGAAGTTCTACTTAGCTGCGTTCTAAGAGGCAGCCAAATAGGCAGAAATGTCTTATTGCTACGCACCTTACCTCATACAACCTGGGGTTTTCCCTGGATTGTATGACTACCTGGTTTCACGAACTAGGCGCCTGACTTCCCTCGGTTTCAATACCCGGGGTCCGGGTGAGCTCTGTCTCGCGCCCTTTTCTCTTCTTTATTTACCAGAAATGGAGAATTGGGGGCACAGAACTGGCGGAGCACTTAGAAAGTGTGAGGCGACGATATCAAAAGAAGAGTCCCTCATTTCGCACGTCCATGGAATCCGCCGCTTTATTGCCAATGGAAGGAGGTTTTTATCCCCTTTGTCATGAAAGGTATTAAGGTTAGCTAAGCGAACTATTGGTGCTCGGTTGTTTAGTCAACTAAGTGTGCACTCGGATAGGTTCTTCTAACGTCTCCGAGGTGCTTCGTAGAGGGTCTATAGTACTGTACTCCAAAGTCTCGAAAGTGGTTAAGACATTGGCTACTCATGAGGTTACCCTCAGGCGTCCAACGTCACCTTCTGAAATGGTGGTTGAGGTTACCAGTTCATGGTATAATCGACTGCTATGAGGAAGGTATGCTTTGTTATTATTCTGAGAGCGGACGAAGGACTTCTCTAAAAGGAAGTAGATAGGTTGCGAACGTTCTGGGGTGATGAGAAAAAAGAGGTTTTAGAGGCTGTTTTCATCATTGATGAAACAGCACTGAGACTATTTGCGTTGGTATGCTGAAGCGTATTTCGATTGTCGGCTTACCGGCTGGCTTCGCTACGCGCCTCCTGTTGTATGCTACACAGTGAAGCGTAGTGTGAAAGAGCTTTGCTATTTGACCTATGGTTTTCATGTTTCAGCTGTATGACAAGTTGAGGACAGGGTCGACTATTGCCTTAGGTCCTGGTGGTTCATCAGTGGAGCAGTCTTCGGAAAGGAACACCCTTTAGCAAGGCGCTAGCTTACCAAGTCAGAATTTATGCGTACCTGAGGGGGCTACAGCCTACACTTTTGCAGTACTATATATACTCTATTGAACAGCTGCTATGCGACAGATGAACAACCCGAAGGGCCCAGAGAAGAGGAGGTGCTGTAGAGGAGTGAAGTTCAAAGGCTGAGCTCACTTCAGGACTCCTTCACGGGGGCAGCCTAAGTCAGAAGTCAGAGGGCGGAGCTTGTGCTGGCTAATGTAGCATATTTGGACTGCATGGTGCTCTAGGCGTAAGTAAGGGCTTTCTTTACTCCCCAAGGGCTAGGCATAGATAGCTAGCTTTTCTTTCAGTAGGCCAACCAACCAGAAAAGCCAAGAAAGAGCAAGTGTCGTGTGCATAGAGATCGTAGTCTCAATCCTAACTTGATAAGCATAGTACTTGAATTGATCGGAGAATATCTGGCATTCACTCAGATAAAAGGAATATAGAGAATCTGTGCTTCCTAAGACTGACTTTTTGAAACTCATTGCCCTACTTTCGTCACCTGACTTCTCAAATCCAATTCTAATCCGTGGATTCAGATGCTCAAATGCTCTGGCTTTACGCGGCTTACCTTTCATTCCAATATGGCCTGCGACTTCATATGAATATGGATCTTCCTCGCGGATCGGCCACTCATCCGGAATATGTCCACCTGGTCTGACTGAGGAAAGATATCATTTTGATGACTCTCTTTCTTAAGACAAAAGAGGAGCTGGAGCTCTCTATCATAATCATAAGGCTCGGCTACTCGAGGCTGTATTTCGTCCATCATAGAAAGATAGAAATAGGCGGACAAGCGTCGGCGCTTTCAGTCAAGTCCAATTTCTGCTGCTTAGCTCAATGCGCTATCCAGATCTCGAATCATTTCAATTCACTTTGCTTGTATGTTGTTGTATTCAAGTCTTTCCCGGTCGAAAGGATCGAGCTCGACCGAAGCGAAGACCTGACCGAGTTTTGAATGAGCTAGCCTGTAGTAGATAGATCTATTGAACCACCCTTGCTTGTGGTCGAGTCTGGCGATAGAGTCATGCCTGGCACTTGCATAAGTACTCTATTGGAGAAAAGGCAAATCCGTCCCCCCTTCATTCTCCTGTCGTATGGATGTATGTTTTCCCTCTTCAGTCCATCTGCTGCTGTCGCATTCTTGCCCCTTTTCGTTATGGTCCTACCCTTTCATTCAGGCCTTTCCTTATGCACCGATTGTTCATTCTTTGCAGAACCTTGAGTGCTATGAAATGGCGCGTATGTTGAGCTTTGCTTTAGCTTGAGTGCTTCCATGCTTGCTTCCCGGATAGGATAAGGCGCTAGTTTTTTTTATGAATTTCCATCTTGGGGAGCTAAGACAAAGCAAAGCCTAGTTAGAAGCATGAACATGAGTTCGTTTCGGAATCTATCCAGTACGCCCAGCTTTCCATTCCTACCGCCTGTCCCTTAGTCGATGTATCCCTGAATTTGATAAGTAGAGGGGGGTTATGGGGTTTCCTGGTGGATCGCCATTGCCGTATCGGTTAGCGGTGGAAGTCGTATGGGCCCAATTTCCCTTTTCTTCTTGACTTGAAGAATCAAACTATCCTCCTTCTTTTCTTATTGTTAGTCTAGTTCGATTTCACAAGGCGCTAGAAACCAAATTGGATAGAAAATGAAAAAAAAAAGAGAAAAAACGGGTTAGTATGGGAGCGAGAAGTCATTCATGAATAATGCATATAAGGAGATTACTGACCAATTCCACTACAATGCTCATTGTGTAGATAGATCTGCTGCTGAAAGACTTCTCAATTGAATCAGGGATAGATGCAGACGATTACTTCACCTACGACTTATGCCCGCCCTTTAGCCTTACTGTATTGCTTTCCACTCCTGGCTAATAGTAGGACAACCAGTCAAAGAATCGGAAGGAGCTTCGTCCACGAGTCATTCCTAACCTGCCACTGCCTTATTAAGGCGAACTTCCCGCCTACTTAAGTAAGCCCGCCTTCGCTCTGGCATGTCTTCCCCTCTGACTTTCCTTTTGCCGGCTTGATCTAGCCCTCTCGCTTGACCTGAGACCCAAATGAAGATTTGGAAGAGAAGAGCTCAGACGGGAGACAAGGAACGCTTACTGATTGCCTGTAACATCCTTAGATGATTCTATGCCATCCTCCTTCTCTTTCTTTCTGGCTTTGCCTGGACATCAGTTATCACGGATTCAATCCAAAGATATACCCTAAGTCAAGGCTCTACCTTCTGACTGTCTGTTCTCCCCAAGTGGGAAACGGCTGCTAATGGCACAGCTGAGAGTTTGCCATCCATCTGCTGCATGAACAAAATCAGTGTTGGGATGAGGCGAAAGAGCAGCGGGAGATTGCCTAAAGAAGGCCCAGCGACTGCCCTCATCCGTGAAAGTTTCAAAAAGAATCCCTTTCCCCTCCGCTTCGCCCTCTTGACTTGATATGTCAAGAAGACTACAACCGATAGTTGATCACCTTTTGCCGGTGGTAATGTCAATCTATTCTTTTTTGCTTTGCATCATAGGTAAGGTGCGGAGCAGAAAACATTTCAAGATCTTTCCAATTTGGGATTCTATTCTATATCGCAGTGTTTGAGTCCAATATCCCTTTTTATGCTCGCTTCGTATATTCCCATTTTTGGAAGTTGATCCAGGCTGATCTCCTTTTCGTTCTTTCCGGGAAAGATCCGCTCTCGAATCAATCTCGAGTTTTCCCATGAGCCTCAAACAATTGAGAATTTCGTTTTTGTGGGAAAGGTGAGCGATGGCTCGAGCGTGTAATGCAGCCTACTGCTCCGCGCGCGGGGGTCGACGCTTGCTGTACGATGCTATCGAGTTCCCCCCAGAATTCATCAGCCAGTACAGGCGCTTGCTGGGGTTCCTCCTCTACTGGGGGAGCTGCCTGATCATCCATCATCGGCTTGTTAGAATAATGCATGTTCTTCGAAATGTGACCATTTACCCAGACTCTCACCAGGTTCTCTTCAAGATTGAACCTTATAATCACATAGGAATTTTCCATATAGCATAACAGTGATTTCATTAAATATGATCCGATTCCATCATCAGTTTTCACCTGTCTACAATGAATTCCACCAAAGGCCTTCCACACAGTCAAGTGAATCTCGATGTCTTAGCATGATCCGTAAAGGCCAGCACCAGATCCGCCATGATGGCTCTATTGAAGTCCTCAAAGGCCTCTTGACATTCTCTCGTCCAATGTGGTTTCGCAGCAGAGTGAACGGCCTTTCAGCGGCTCGGTGGTAGATTATGTCAGAGTTTGGCAGACACTACGAAGGTAGCACCTTATCAGGGATAGTGAAAGTACCTAGGTCAAGGCGGGAAGTGGGCGGAAGAGTTTATGCCAAAACTTTCTAGTTGTTCCAGATTGAGATCGATCAGATTCCATTCAAGTTAGACCATCAGATCTGAGTCAGCAGAATCTAAGTGAGTTTCGAGTGGGAGGATAAGGGAATTTCCCTCGCATTGGAAGTCACTGCTATTACCTATGTGACCAGGCACGTAGTGGCTAGGCAACTTTCTCTATAGGAAAGAGAATATGAAATAGACTAGATTTTCTATGAAGAAATCCTTTTGAAGAAAACATAGGTTCACACACGTGTGATGAAAAAAGAATGTATAGATATAGAAAATGGGTTTGTGCTCCTTCCATTTACAGTTACATCAAGTTACATCCATTCTTCCAGCCAAATCATGACCAGTTCTTCTTCATCATTCTGGTTCATGCCCAACCGTTCCCAGTTGATCAAGTTCAAGTTCCAGTACTCAAACGATTTCTTTTTGTTTTTACTTGAAAAGAATTCTCTGTCACAGTTGACCTGGAAAAGGGCCTCCCAGACAGCGCGTTAATGGCGCATTAGTACTACGAGAAATTGCCATGAAAATGTTCGATCTGCCATGAACATAGTCACCTGTATCTAAGTGCCCGAGAAGGATCATCGAGGAAACTGATAAGAACCCACCGCATAGGTGCCTTGTTCTACCGAGAGATGAACTAAGGAGCGGCAACCCCTACTACCATCTCTGAACGACCGAAGAAGGAAATTCTCTTAGCTCGGTCAAAGATAAATAGAATTCGGAATGAGCGCACCGACGGACCATGAAAACGTTCTAATATACCGCTCCGTGGGTATCTTAACCTTCTTCCACACGTACAAAAAAAAGATCAGGAGAAAACAAAACATCCTTAACCACTCGACAAGCAACGTTTTTCTAATGTGAGAAAGCGTTTGAAAAGTGATGTTAGGTTCTTAGTAGCAGTCGGCGACCTTTTCTTCTTTTACTTCACATAGCTTTTCGTCTCCTTGATAGCTGGAAGTTCTCCAAAAGTATGAAAAGCTGGAGGACTTTGTACCATCCATTCCAGTGTGGTTGTATTCTGTTCAACAGCCCAAGGACTTGGAGCACATCTTTTGTTGTTTCCACTGCTTGAAGTGATTGTGACGACCACGAAGAAACGACGAATCCCAACTACGGATATATAAGAGCCGAAACTGCTCAGAGCATTCCATCCGGCGTAAGCATCTGGATAATCTGGAATGCGACGTGGCATACCTGAAAGCCCTAAGAAATGCATGGGAAAGAGGGTCGGATTAACCGAAAGAAGTGATCCAAAAATGGATTTGACCTAAAGTTTCAGGGTATGTCCGACCAAAGATTTTACCCACCCAATAGTGAAATCCTGCAAATAAAGCAAAAACGGCTCCCATAGAAAGTACATAATGGAAATGTGCAACCACATAATAAGTATCATGTAGAGCAATGTCTAGCCCAGAATTTGCTAGAACTATTCCAGTGAGCCCTCCTATGGTGAACAAAAAGATGGACCCTACAGCAAATAACATGGGTGTTTTGTATTGTATCGAACCTCCCACATGGTAGCGATCCAACTAAAGATTTTGATTCCAGTGGGGACAGCTATGATCATGGTAGCTGCGGTGAAGTAGGCACGCGTATCAACGTCTAAGCCCACAGTAAACATATGATGAGCCCGAACAAGAGATCCAGGAACACCTATACTGATCATGGCATAAACCATGCCTAGATACCCGAAGACCGGTTTTCCCGAAAAGGTCGATACGATATGACTAATAATACCGGATCCAGGCAGAATTGGAATATACACCTCTGGATGACCGAAGAACCGAAAGAGATGCTGGTATAATATGGGGTCCCCCCCCTCCAGCAGGATCAGAAAAGGTTGTATTAAAGTTTCGATCGATTAATAACATTGTAATTTCCCCTGCCAGTACCAGAAGTGATAATAAAAGTAGGAATGCTGTAACTAGAACGGACCACACAAAAAGGGGTAATCTATGCATAGTCATTCCAGGTCCACGCATGTTGGAGATAGTTGTTATAAAATTGATAGAACCTAAGATTGATGAAACACCTGATAGATGAGGACTAGAAATTGCTGAATCAACTGCTCCTCCAGAATGGCTGGTAATACCACTTAAGGGCGGATAGACCGTCCACCCAGTGCCGCTACCCACTTCTACTAAGGCTGGGCTTAATAGGAGCAAGAGACTTGGTGGCAACAACCAGAATGAGATATTATTTGATCGTGGAAATGCCATGTCAGGTGCACCTATCAGAATCGGAACAGACCAATTACCAGATCCACCTATCATCGCCGGCATCACCATAAAAAAGATCATTAAAGAAGCGTGAGCCGTTATTAAAACATTATAAAGTTGATGATTCCCACCAAGAATTTGATCGCCGGGTCGAGCTAATTCCATACGAATCAGTACGGAGAAGCATGTGCCCATCACTCCAGCAATGGCACCGAAGATGAAATAGAGAGTACCAATATCCTTGTGGTTAGTGGAGAACAGCCATCGGACCAGATTTGTCATTCAAGTTGGAATGAACTGCTTCGCACCTTATCAGAGAGGGGCCCGTAGCTTAGTGAGCGGGGCTGAAAACAAAAAGAAGAAGAAAAAGAAAAACTGCGAGCTAGTCACCCGTCCGGTGAAGGATCAACAGTTTCGTCCGTGGTCACCCGAAGGATTCTCAGTTCTTTGCTACGCACCTTTTCCCCGCTCTTTGCTAAGCGCGGGTTCGTTCATCCTTGCCGGCTCGCCTAGGCAAGTTGGTTCTGAGTCGGCGCCTTTCGCGCGCCATTTTCTATCTTTCTTGCGCGGGGGGCCTGGCGGCTTTGCCCGGACTTCTTGAGTGGGGCGGTCTGGTCTCCCCGTTGCCCGGGGTCTTCCTTCAGATCATTCGATGATATGTATTTTGCTATTGGGATGAAAACAATTGCCTCAACATCAAAGGTTGTCTATTTTGTAGGCTGTCTGGAATTCTGCCCATCGCCTCAACAATATGATTCATTTTCGCACCCTCCCAAAAAAGATGCGTCAGCCCAGCCTGCGTCTGCATGTCTGATTTTGGAAAGAAAGTTTGACGTTTTTCTTTTTACTGTAGCCCTTCTGCATTCATTCCTTAAAGAAAGTGATCCATCATCCTATCTCTTCCCGAAAAAAGAGATGAACAAATCTTCTGGTGTTCACCGAAGTTCGAGTGCTCGGCCAGTGCATCTCTTCCTAGCAGGCTCATTTCCATGGTCAAAGTCCCTGTGAGGTCGCAGTCTGGTATCCCTTCCTGAGCAGGCCCTCTCACTCACCCCAATCTTCAGATTGGAATCGCACATCTACCCCCCTGGAGAGACTTCATTTAGGAACTCCTTTCTGGTCCGGTGGGCGCTTGAGAACCTTTTTCATCAAGTCCATCTCTCCTGCCAACGGTTCCTTGTGGCTCCTCGCTTGTGCCTTCGGCAACCCCATCCATCACCTCAGTGAATTCCAGTGTTCGTTTTTTTCTACTTGAAGTTGATCAAACCGGTACACACTTTACACTTTCTGAAAGTTTCAATGATTTGATGTACTGTAACACCTTGGCATATGTCAACCAGTCCATGCCGTCGATTTCTTTAGTGAATATAAGGAAGGTGGTTTCCAGTCCAGGAATGCGGTCATGCTTGATCCAGACTTGAAGGAGATCGCACATTCTTCTACCTACGCAATTTGATGAATCAAGAAAAAGCGTTAGTGATCGTGAATATCTAACCTTCCTGGCTTTCCGCTTTCAGACAAGTTGCTAGTGATGACCTCTTCTTATTCCAGGTCCTGACTCGTCCGAAGAATGCTATCGCTTTCTCTTCTAGAAAAAACAATGTGACTTGTTTGGGTGAGGGGGGCTAAGATAGGCCGGGCCCGAACCGGATGACAGGAAAATGAAGCAGCGAAGGCGCTAGAGGCGTCACTCTACCAAGAGCACAGCGCGGCGCACAAAGAAAGGCTCGCGCGACAGGGATGAGATCCCAGCGAACTATGTTCATTCTTTGGCTTAGTCCTTCTATTTGAAAAGAAACAATAACAAAGTTCAACGCTCCTTGGTCGCGCCTTTCTTCTTTCTCGCATTGATCCGGTCAAACTCCTAAATCAGTGAATGCGGAAGTTCCGTCGCTACTTTTCTACGCAACCTTGGTCCCGAGCTTCCATTAGGATCACTTTCATCCGACTTTCCTTCGCCCTTTGTGGCTGCTAGTGAAGTGGCAACTGGATTGCCTAGTGAAATGCTATATCGATTTCAGCTAGATAGATCAAGCTTCAGACTAGGAGTTCCCATTGGTGGGATAGATCTCGTTCACTCTTGAGTTGAAATGTATGCTCGATTGCAGCTATCTTGCTCAGTGGATTGTTAGCCAGTAGCTTTTCTTTGCTACGCACCTTGACTCTCTTATAGAATGGAAGCCTCAAGCCTGTTTCTTTCGAGACATGATTGAAGAAAAGGCTAATGCCCTGACTCCTACGGACCTAATCCCTAATGCAGTAGCTATGCTATCCGTTCTTACCTTGAATGAAGTGAAGTTAGCAACCAACTTTCGAATCGACTGACTTGAAGATAGGCCGACTGGATAAGTTCCCCAAGGCCCCAGAGTGACCAGCTAAGTATCTGATGAGGAGTCTCTTTCATGGTTTTGAATGAGAAACCGGTGGTTGAAAGCTAGAAAGAATGAGAAAGATCGGATTCGTCTTTCACCGCGGAACGTACTGACTCATCTTAGAAAGTTTTCTAAAACAAGAAAGAAGAAGAAAAGAGATCCTATACGAAATGATCGCTATATAGCGAATAGACCATCTTTTCACTAAGAAGGCGATAGTTTGATTTTTCCAAAAGTGGTTAGGGTTAGACTTTGTTTGGAAGTAATACCTGTTGAGTCAAAGCTCAGAATCATTTCCGGGAAGGGGTGAAAGCCTTTCGTTCGTGCATAAAGATATGGATGCCGTTACCAACAAATAGGTAGTAGTAAGGAGCCTGTATATACGGTAAAGCAAGAAGGAGCAGGGTGAGAATGCAATTTTGGAAGAATAGAATAGAAAAGCACGTAAATATAGATCGAAAGGATAGCTTGCTATAGTACAATCCCAAACAAAGGTCTTGTTATTGCCCCTGTTCAGTTGATTTGGATGCTACTACTTCTGCCTTTTTGTAGGTCAAACCCCCATTTCCCCTCTTTCTTCTATTTCTATTGCTTTTTTCTATTCTTATGTGAATGCATGAATGACAGGTTGATATGCCTAACCCTCGAGGACTTGCATTTCATTTTAGGCCAACCCTAGTCAGCAATGAACTGAGCAGGAGTGGAACATTCAGTAGTCCCATTGTAGCTACTTACTCATGCTTCTGTATGACCATAGACTGCCTGACTATAAGTAGAGTCTAAGGGGCATAATGTTCTCACCAAAAGGCATTTAGAGCCAGTGAAGTGTGAGAACCAGGACCAACCGGGGCAGGGAGGGTGAACAATGAAAGTTGTGGCCTTCCGACACGAGAATCCATATATATATGCCCTTAATGAATAGCGTCCAAAGCGTACTTCATTTCATTCCAGTCTTCATTGCATTGCTTCTAGCTCAAAACTCAACGTCAATGACCGTCTTAGTAAGCTTTCTTAGCAAATGCGAGAAGCATTTCGCCATTGACTACCTCCTGGCTCACAGCCGGTGGGCCATTAACTAGACCTGTTCTGATAGCTGTTGGGAACCAGACTTGCTGCTCAAGTCAACATTGATCTTTGGCACCGAAGACTACTGAAGTTAGAAGATCATTTTGACAAAACCTTTCCTGGCTACAATTTGCTGCTTGAATGAGACCTCCGTTGATGGATGTGCTTGGCCTACCTAACAAAAGCCGAACATGTGACCGAGGCAGTCCGACCGGGGGCCTACATACATAGTGTAGCAGCCCTAGGGCAGAAAGCCACTTTCATTGTAAACACGCATGGTATCAGCCCATTGACTGGTCAGAAAAACCACCTTTTGAGAACCGCTAGATGGGCCAAAGTCTTGATCCTAGCCGCTGATGGAGACAATGTGGGCCCTCGCTCTCAGCTAAGCCCTTGAATCTATCTCTAAGTAGTTTCAGAAACCCTTTCTTCCCTAAAAACCCGAGTCCTTAGTTAGTGACTCAATTCAGACCGATTGGACTTTTCAATACAGTTTCACAAATCTTGTCCAAACTTCTGGTCGAAAGAAGAAGGCCATTGAGAAAGCAGGCCATGAAGAGAAAGACTTCATCTATGCACAAAAGGCATTCGATTAGATAGAAGACTTTGGTCAATCTTTCCGGCAAAAGCCCTATTCTTAGAAAAAACTAAAGCAAGAATAGAATGAGGGAAGGCGCGAAGCTATTATGAAATTCATAGATAAGAGAAAATAGAGAAAAGCAAGGAAAGCAGAAAAGAAGACTAAGATAGTGAAAAGGGACGTCTCTGAAAAAAGAATTCCTATTACGCGGGGCAAAGCGCTCTCATGAAACCAAGCCGTAACTTCTTTTCAAGACTTTCTTCCACTCGATTTCTAAGAAAAAGTCATTCTATATTCATACCAGGCACAGTCCTTACCAACCCATGCTCCAAGCGAGAAAGACCAAGCAAGACTCCCATCTCTCTCTTCCTTTCACAGTTGCTTTTGATGTCGAATATTCAACTATAGAAATTCTTGGGCTTCTATGCTTTCTCTTTCTTTATTTGCTACACAACCTTTCCTTTTACTCTCACTGGTATTCAATAGGAAGGCGACCGTTCTAGCTCTTTTGGCCCTTGGGCATAGACGGTCTGGTGTCCACGTATGCTTATGGTGTGCATGGCTCTTGGTTGATTGCTCTTCTTTCATAAGCAAATGCTGCTGAATCTTTCCCACCTTTTTCTAATTCTAAGGCGCGAAGCGTTTCACTTAGACAGTGAAAGGAATGGATAGAGTCATACTTCCCTGTTTTCAGAATATAGCACATGAATCCATAGAAGAAGAAGTAGATGGACCAGAATCGGATGTGTGAGAGAGTATAGATAAGAATGAATGAGATCTATGTCTACCGGAGAGTGAAGATGGAATGATTTGATTCCCACTCCTATCCTATTTGATTCCCAGTGTGCCAAGCCAGTTCTCCCCCCTCCACCGCTATCAGTCCAGTACCATTAGCTCTCCAAAGCAATCCATTCTTTCCGGGCAAGCTAGTTCCTTATCTTCGTTCTGTCCAATCAGCGGCTTCATTGAGGAAGTTGGGGATGGAGCAAAAGTTGAAAGAGTCGGGATAGCAATCGATCAGGGAATTGGCATTAGCAGTCAAAGCATTGATTCTAGGCCAGCCCATTCTATTAGCAAAGATCTATTTGAGATTCAATGTGGGAGAAGCTAGAATGATCTACTTCTAGTTCTTATGGCCCTAAGTAAAGAAGGTGGATTCTTTATAGAAAGTACCCTAGTATGTCTCTCAATCAAGTCTATCCAATAAAGTCCTTGCTCTTCTCATATATGCTATTCTCTTTGAAAGAATAGGCTGTCTGTGAAGGTGGTCTTGTCTCTTTGACTCTGTTCAAAAAATCGGCTGTGAAAGAATAGGTTCTTCTCTTTGCAAGTTCATCTTACTGTCTAGCTGCTTCAATAAAGGAAGAATTCCTTTTCCTGAGAGAGAATCCAGTAGCTGTCCAACGGTTGCAAGCAAGCCAGTCGGAAGGGAAGCAAAGGAGCCAAGCAAGGCAAACTGGGAGCGAAGCCGCTCTTTCAGCTAGTCTCCATGGAATCCGATGCAGTTAGCGAGAGTCGTGGTAGTTCAGTTCGTCTATTCAGCTTGATTGGTAAGCCCATCCAGTGTTGAAGAAAAAAGAGGAATCTTCCTCATTCCGTGGTTCTTGCTTTGGGATCCGTAAATTCATCCCTACTCAGTCTTCTAGTTAGCTTAGCCTGGGCTAAGAAGAGCTCCCCTGTTCTGATTCTACTTTGGGCAATGCCAGTTGAAAGAAAGATTCAAGCCGGCTTGGCTTATGGGTTTGGTCAGTACCTAAACAGGGAAATTGAGAACAAATAGCGTTTTTCCCGCTTATTGCGGGATCCCTTTGCCCCATAGCGCAACCTGCTCTGCATCTAGGGTTCTGGCTTTCATCGGCGTAACGACTGCTCTTTCCACTTAGACTATCCAAAGTTCTGACTAGAAGGAAGAAAGCAATGGTAGACGAAAACTCTCTTTGCCACTACTGCTATCTCTGTCCCCGTCGCTACTCTGACCTCCCTTCTGTACCTCGGTGTCTTCTACACGAATACACTATGCTACCATCAGTATCATAGCTAAAGCGCTCCTCTTCTCTTGCCGATTCTCTTCCATTTACTTCATTCACTTTCTTTGCTATGCACCTTGACTCACTCACTTGAATGATTTCTTCATCGCTTCGTGCCTTTGAACCGCTCCGCACCTTGGCTTGGCTATAAGCCATAACTCTGGGAAGAGAAGGCGATAGTTTTCTTATGAAATAAGAAAAGGGAGTCCTCCTAGACTTCGCTTAGGGCAGCGAGTGAGCCTTGGGTCATAATGAAGATAGTAGGGCAGAACCATGGGCAATTTCTACTGTTAGAATAACTGCTGCAATGGAATCTGTTGTCGAAAGGGCTACTAGAGAGGAAGACTCGCTCTAGATCTTCATTTTCTTCTGCTTATAGGATAGGAGCTTCAAGGAGTTCCTATTACAGAAGAGGACTCTTACAGGATGCTTTGCATACAGACTAGTTGCATCCCTTAGATGGCTGCCTTATACCAGAAGGACTCACTCTAGGAAAGGATTCATACCCAGACTAGCCCTACCTCTGCCTTTCATGCTTGTTGGGTCCGAGCTCAAAGGACTAGGCTTGCAGACACTTCCTACTCCCTGAGTCCTTAGGAAAGGAGACATTCAGATTGCCAAGAGGACCCTCTTGCGAGCTAAAAACTACTCCGATGCAATTGATATGCGAGCAACGATAGATGAAAGAGTGAAGTGAAAGACATTGCTTTCAAATTCGATTCCCAAGTACCAAAAAAAACTAGTAGTTCTTCCTATCATCTTTTTGGTAATTCAACATCCAGTTATAGAGAACTGCCTACTCCCACCTCGAACGAAAAAGAGATCTAAGGCTTAAAGCTTACTATTCTATATATAGATTCTACTTTTCATTATGCACATAAGGATGGAAGATGAAAATCTCACGTACGGTTCTGGAACGGAGATTCTTTGAAAAGTCGTGTTGTGAAACCTCCCATAAGAACCATATTCTGACTTTTCTCTGGTGAATATCCAATTCAATTGAATGAAGAATGGACAAGAAAGCTTTAGAATAGGCATGGGTGATCAAATGAAATGTGAATAACCCGTCCTCCTCTCTTTGAAACAAGGGGCGCTTCCGGTTCTGTGCGCGCTTCAAACAATTTTGTCTTCTCCATATTACCATATCTCTAGAGTCAATAATTTTCTATGAGGAACTACTGAACTCAATCACTTGCTGCCGTTACTCAACAGTTTTCTGTTGAGGTCTATCCCGTAGAGGTACTCCAATTGGATCAGTGATCGATTTCTAGGTTTCGTCGTAAACCTAATTGGTTACTTCCAATTACGTAAATCAATAGTTCAAACCGCACTCAAAGGTAGGGCATTTCCCATTGGCGTGCATCCAGCAGGAATTGAACCTACGAATTTGCCAATTATGAGTTGGGCGCTTTCACCATTCAGCCATGGATGCTTCACAGGGATCATCGTACATCGTGAATAACCAAATTCCAATGGCTTTAGGAGGAGAAACGACATCAATTCAAATCCTGGATATTCGAATTGAGAGAGATCAAGAATTCTCACTCTTTCTTAGATTCATGGATCAAATTCGATTCAGTGGGATCTTTCACTCACATTTTTTTCCACCAAGAACGTTTTATGAAACTCTTTGACCCCCGAATTTGGAGTATCCTACTTTCACGTGATTCACAGGGTGCAACAAGCAATCGATATTTCACGATCAAAGGTGTAGTACTGCTTGTAGTAGTGGTCCTTATATCTCGTATTCACAATCGAAAGATGGTCGAAAGAAAAAATCTCTATTTGTCTTCCTATACCTATGAATTCCATTGGACCCAGAAAGGAGACATTGGAAGAATCTTTTTGGTCTTCCAATAGAAAGAGGTTGATTGTTTCGCTCCTGTATCTTCCAAAAGGGAAAAATCTTTCTGAGAGTTGTTTCATGGATCCGCAAGAGAGTACTTGGGTTATCCCAAGAAAGAAAAAGCGTATCATGCCTGAATCTAACCGGGGTTCGCGGTGGTGGAGGAACCGGATCGGAAAAAAGAGGGATTCTAGTTGTCAGATATCTAATGAAACCGTAGCTGGAATTGAGATCTCATTCAAAGAGAAAGATAGCAAATATCTGAGTTTCTTTTTTTATCCTATACGGATGATCCGATCCAAGGACCATGATTGGGAATTTTTTGATCGTCTTTCAAACGAAACATAATCAACTTGAATTCGGGACAGCTATTCGAAATCTTAGGGAAAGACTTGATTTGTTATCTCATGTCTGCTTTTCGTGAAAAAAAATTCAGGGGCAAACAACAAGGAGCTGGGGCAACTATGCAATCCAATGATATTGAGCATGTTTCCCATCTCTTCTCGAGAAACAAGTGGGTATTTCTTTGCAAAATTGTGCTCAATTTCATATTCCAGCCAAGATCTCTTCGTTAGTTGGGGGAAGAATCAGCACGAATCGGATTTTTTGAGGAACGTCTCGAGAGAGAATTGGATTTGGTTAGACAATGT